>CBVK0100692397.1:0-11145 GCA_900067695.1 Picea abies
AATTTTTAATAAAAATAAAAATAAATTAAATCACAATAAATTATTATTTTTTAAAAACATGAAAAATTCTACTATATTCATAATTATTTACTTTTATTTTTTGATATAATCTTAAAACCTTTCCATGCAATAATTATTAGTTATCCTATTTCAACACAAAACTTTGAATAAAATTCTTCGGGCAATTAACATACGATGGGTAAAATAATCATACGATGACTAAGCCGTTGCGGCTCGCAAAAATGACATTGAGGACCCCACCTACCCACGGGGCTTTTGCTTCGTGAGGTAAGTAGTGACGCAATTGTCAAGCCACGTCTGCATGGTGCAACTCCTCTACCCATCAGAGACCGCCACGCTGGACAAGATGAAAGTTCTAGGTGTGCTTTTGCATCTGCGTAGGGGTCGGGGTGTGGTAGAAAATTATATTTCTACGTTGTAATGGTTAAAAGTCATTTTTTTAATGAAAGATAAAAGAACTCAAATTTTGACTTAATTTTCATTAAAACAAGTGTTGCATGGCAGCTTAGTCCCTGGCAAGTTGGAATGGCAAGTTGGAATGGGAATAAATGCGACCATGTGGTATCCATGCAGAATTTAGTATTCCCGAAATAGTTTTATTTTAAATTTATCAAAAATTATTAATGTCTGCTACATCAACAAAGGTTCCTAGTATCTAAGTTTGATAGAATATACAAGATTTAAATGGAGCATGGACCAAAAAACTTAGTGTACAATAGTATTACATTTAAAAGGTTTTTGGACACAAAAAAATCAGTATACAATAGAATAGTAGTAATGCATGTTACATAGGTTTGTTTTCTTTCAATTAGCATTGTCGAATTAGTTTTTTTTTAAAGGCGGCCTCCTGGACAGAAAATAAATTGATATTTATCAGAGTATAGGTTCATGGACACCATAAATTATATATACGAAATATGTACTTTTATAAAGTACATATTAACTTTGATAGATACCAAATATGTACTTTTATAAAGTATGGGCATGAGATTTTATAGAGCATGCACGGAGCCCTCATTGCATACTTAAGAACTTTTTGGATCGCGGATTATCGGGCTGGCGGGCTCAAAATTTGGGCTCTGTTGTTCCGTGCCCTACAAATAACACCCAGAGTTCTGCGATATACAAATTGACAAGTGGACTTGCGGACTATTTGAATTTTAAGGGCCTCGTGTTGATGTAATAGCACAATTGGACTTGGGCCTTGAAATTGCAGTGCAGATGTGGCAAGCAGCATGAAGGACGGTTGGTAAAGATGCAAGAAATGACATACTCTCTATATGTGTGAGTAGAAAAAAGGTATTGAACACAATTTTATGACATTTATATAAAAAAAAAATTTAAATGTGTTGCATATTCCTGGAAATTTATATATATATATATATGATATTTGAAATTTGAATGAGTGATTTATCTCACATTTAATTTTGAAAATGACGAAACAAAAACATATATACATTAGAAAAAAGATAATTGAAATAAAATAAACAAAATGTCTTGACATTCAGCATAGTTGAAGATGAAAATCTAAGAGCACATAAATATGTAAGGAGACAAAAGAATAGTTTTATTTGGAATATATGAAAAAACAATAGTTTGCTACATATTCCTGGAAATTTAAATGTGTTTTTCATATATACTAGGATTGGGGCTCCCACAGACCATAAGAGAAATATGTACAAGAAATAGGATTGTGAAAAGAAGAAATGGGAGACGATAGAGTGTAATACCTGAAAAGTAGAAATGGGAAGATATCGGACTTTGGCTATAGATTTCTATTCATAAAAGGTGGAATAACTAGATTGATAAAGAAATGACTATAAGTATAGACTTACAACAATGGTACATACAAGTATTTTTGGTATTTGCCTATTGATGCCTTTTCTTGTTGGTTTTTTTCTCGGAACCTCTTGAATAACTGGATTGATAAACAAAGTATTTATAGTGATGTTCCATATAAGAATTTTTGTTATTTTCTTGTTGATGCCTTTTCCTGTTGGATTTCGTCGGTGACCCGCTTCAAGTTCTCTTCAATGTGGCTTCTCAAGGGGGCGACGTTGATGTCATTCCGGATTTTAATGTTGAAAAGCTAATTTTCTAGTTCGCTTAGATCAATAGAAATATTACACAAAGCCTGATGAATGTCTCCATTCTGTACCAAATAGCGGACTAGCCAGTTGTCCACGTGTTCTTCATGATATTCAAGAATCTTGTAAAAATTTTCTAAAGACAACGCCTTAAAATTATCAACTTGGTTAGTGAAAGTTTGTTTGGTTAACGCCAACGAGTTGACAATTAAGTTGGGGTCATGGAAGTCGTTGGTCCTTCCGACTAAGTCTATTTTGGCAATCTTTGTGAATAATGTTTCTTTTTTTTATATTGTTTGCTCACATGATTGGATGATCAGATACAGGTTCTTCACCTTCTCTTTCTAGCATGCTTCTAATTGGGTGAGCCGTTTTTTGGACGGGAGGTCATGTTGTCTTCTTGTCGTATCTTCCATGTTGTTGACATGAAAGGAAAAATGGATGACCGTGTGCAAATAGAAAGTTTCTTCATTTTTTAAATCCGTCTGCAGAAGTTTGAGCAAGTTATGTGTGCTACTTCCCAGGGATTCCATATTTTGTGATGTTTCCCAGGCCTTAGTAATCAGTTCCATTCTTTTGTTGATATTTTTCTCCACATATTCTCTACATGATGCAAGGAAGGTGGATGATCCTTTTAGGTTTGGTGCAGGGGTGCAGGGAGTTGCAGGCATGGCTATTGCCAAAGGACTGCCAAGCAATCGCATAGGAAAGAAAGCTTCCTCTAATTCCTTGATCTGGCCCTTTAGTCTAGCATTCTCGGCCTCAATGACTCCAATGGAATCATGAAGAGTGTAGTGTACCTTTTGTTAAACCAAGTCTTATAACGTACAATATAACAATCGGTATACACTTACGTTTGATTTACATAACACATACCGTCCATTATATATACACACCACATGCATTTAAATAATTAAACACACTCAACACAGAGTATTCATATGAATTATTGCCATAATTAACAATCACTTGCACTTCATACTAATTCATATTCACAGCGGAAAACATGATAATATAGACAGCACAGTCATGCCAAAATGTGATAAGAACATAGTTAAACACTTATCTTGTAACAGTGGTGAAATCCATCAACCAAGTGCAGACCTTCCACGAACCTCCCAGCCTTAGACCACACTGTTCATCAGCTCAACAGTGGGTCACCCCCGAGCTGGGACCGAGCTCCACCCCAAGGCAAGGATTCCTAACTAGGCTTAGGTTACAGGGAAAACCACACTTAGAATCTGGAAGGATTCTTCCTAGGATGCCATCTTACGCCCACTACTCCCAGACTCTCATTCCCCACATGCCTGTTCCGCTCAGGAGTATACACCTTCACAAGCACAGTCCATCAGTGCTAACCTCCCTCTCTGGGCCTCAGCAATAGGCCAGATTAGGAAGTCTCAGAGTCGGAAGCTGGTGTTGGACACTCTCTGGAAGAAACCTCTTCCTACAAAATCCACCTCCCTCCCTAGAGAGAGATCACACACAGGCCCAATTACCACCTGCACTGGACAACGCTTCACGCACAGTCCATCTCTGCCTGACCACACAGTCAATCGGGAATACAGACTCAGACCTCTCAAAACAAGCTTAGCAATCGCAACTAGACCTCACAGTGATGATTTTCAGAATTGCTTCAGAAACAATTTCCGCAGGGGATTTACACAGATTCTCTGGTGCAGGATGGGAGGATGAATCGGGCTTTTCAGCAACTGAACACAATCTTCTCGGCTCTCCCCCACAGAGGGTGTACACGGGTTTTTTTGCAGAGACATACCCAGGCTCTCGCGTTTTTTCCCCCCCGGAAGATTCTCGTTTCCCATCCGCCCTGCCCAGGATAGACTCACGCTCTGGTGTCAGGATTGCATGACAGACAATGCACGCAAGGGTCCACGCAGGTTCAGATAGTTCAGAAGATGTACGAGGGTGTTTCTGCAGGGGTCAGATTCATTCCTTCTGGCAGTCCGTGAGTCGAATGGAGGAGGCGGAGCCTTTCTCACGGCTCACCCTGGTACGTCCTCCCTTGCCACACTTAGGATAGAACACAAATGCACATGCCTTTTTGGAATAATATTAAAATATTATTCCCAGGCTTAAGCCCCTAGGCTCAACACTTAGCCCCTTTTCCCACCTTCAACCCCTAATTCCTTGCCCATTTTGTGGATGCTCGGTCCCCCTTCACTCATTCATCGTGGTCGGTCTGCACATGGAGGTGTCTATATTTTATTAATCATTTTGCATACATACAAGTACAACAGTAGGCTCCTGGCCCGATCGACACATAAGCCTACCAGCTTATACAAAACTCGACTCACCAGCCTATAAAACATAATTACAATTTCTTTTAAAACAGGGTCTACAATGGGCTCAGCCTCGGGGACACTACGATCCCCCTCCCCTTATTTTGCATTGTCCTCAGTGCAGCTTTACACAGCATCTGCATGCCTTTCAAAATTTTCAAAAAGACGCGGGTACTCTACCCGCATAACCTCTTCATGCTCCCATGTCGCGTCCTCAGGACCGTACCAGGTCCACTGGACCTTTACAAGTTCTATAGCTCGATTCCGCAGTTGTTTGCTTTTCCTATCCAATATGCGCACAGGATGCATTTGCAGGACACCTTCTGGTTCCACTTGAATCACAGTCCAATCGATAACATGATTAGCATCAGGTACATATTTCTTAAGCAGTGAAACATGAAATACATTATGTATAGTCATAGATGCAAGTAATGAAAGCATGTATGCAACTGGTCCAATCCTTTCCAGGATCTCAAATGGCCCACAAAATCTTGCTGCCAACTTGGCGCAACTTCCCAATTTCAGAGAACTCCTGTTAGTTTTCACTTTCAGGAAAACATGGTCACCCACTTTAAATTCTCTATGGGTTCTGTTACTATCAGCGTAACTTTTCTGCCTGTCCTGAGCAGCTTTCAAATTCTGTTTGATTTTTATCATTTGATCTTCCATCTCTTTGAGTAGTTCAGGTCCAACTATTGTTCTGTCAGCTGGATTATCCTAGCTCACTGGAGTGTTGCACTTTCTTCCATAAAGCGCTTCGAATGGGCTCATCTTCAGAGATGCATGGTGCCCATTATTGTAAGCGAATTCTACCAGATGCAGGTAGTCTTCCCACCTTGATGGTTTATCCATCACATGCATTCTCAACATGTCTTCTATTACTCTATTTACTCTCTCTGTCTGTCCATCAGACTCGGGATGATATGATGTGCTAAAGTTCAGATTCGTTCCGAATCCTTTGAACAATGCTTTCCAGAAATTCGAAGTGAATTTCGGGTCCCTATCAGACACAATTGTCTTAGGAATTCCATGCAAGCGTGCAACTTCTTTTATAAAGATATCAGCAACATCTACTGCTTTGTGGGTGGTTTCCAGTGGAATAAAATGGGCGGCTTTGGTAAGCTTGTCCACCACCACCATGATTGAATCATGCTGCTTGCTTGTTCTAGGCAATCCTGTGATAAAATCCATTGTTACCACATCCCATTTTCACTCAAGAATAGGTAAAGGCTGCAACAACCCTGCTGGGTGTCTGTGCTCAGCCTTGACCTTCTGGCATTCCATATATCTGGCGATGTATTCGGAAATTTCCTTGTTCATACCTGGCCAAAAATAATGGCTTTTGACTGCTGCCACAGTCTTTTGATATCCAGGGTGTCCAGCATAAACCACGTTATGCATCTCTTTTAGAATTGCTATCTTCAATTCTCGGACATTAGGTACATACACCCTGCTTTTATACAAAAGTAAACCGTCAGTTCCCAAAGCGTAACTTTCCTGGGTTTGTGGTCTCTCATGCTGCTGTAGCTTTGCTACAAGTCTTTTGTACTACAAATCAACATTTGCAGCTTCAAGAATTCTGTCTTTCAACTCAGTTCTGTACATGCTAATCGTTGTGGCATGTAATTCATGCACTTTTCTGCTGAGTGCATCAACCACTTTATTGTCTTTCCCTTTGATATGCCTGATATCAAAGTCATATTCGCACAGAAATTCCAGCCATCTAATTTTCCTAGCATTTAGAGTTGGCTGATCAAATAAATACTTCAGACCATGGTGGTCTGTTCTTAATTCGAATTTCTTGCCCATGAGGTAATGTCTCCATTTCCTCAATGCATGGACAACTGCTGCCAGCTCTAAATCATGAGTGGCATAATTCTTTTCATGCTCTTTCAGCTTTCGGGATTCATAACAAATTACAGATCCCTCTTGGCTGAGAACTCCTCCCAGCCCTTCCTTACACGCATCCGTGCACACTACGTAATCCTTACTTGGATCAGCAATCTTCAGGATTGGAGCACTAGTAAGCAGCTGCTTCAATTGCTGGAAGCTGCTCTCACATTGTTCAGTCCACTGGAACTTCTTCTCCTTCCTTTGCAAGGAAGTGATAGCATGAGCTATCCTTGAAAATCCGGCTATGAACCTCCTATAATAACCTGCCAGACCCATAAAAGATCTAACTTCCGCCACATTTCTTGGTGCTGGCCATTCTCGAATGGCCTGTACCTTTTCAGGATCCACAGCGATCCCCTCCTCTGATATAATGTGTCCCAGGTAATGGATCTGCTTTTGGTAAAACGAGCACTTGCTCAGTTTTGTGTAAAGCTGGTGTTCTCTCAGCACCTGCAACACCATTCTCAAGTGTTGTTCATGTTCTTCCTCTGTCTTGGAATACACCAAGATATCGTCCAAGAATACTATGACAAACTTGTCTAGATCATTTCTGAACACTCCATTCATTAAGCACATGAAGACAACAGGCACGTTGGACAATCCAAACGGCACCACTGTAAACTCATAGTGACCGTACCTTGTTCTAAAGGTGGTCTTGCTGATGTCCTCATCTTTTATCCTCACTTGATGATATCCAGATCGAAGATCTATTTTCAAAAATATTTTTGCATCCTTCAACTGATCAAAAAGATCATCAATTCTTGGCAGAGGATATTTGTTCTTGACAGTGACTTTATTCAACTGCCGAAAGTCAATGCACAGCCTCAATGTCCCATCTTTCTTCTTCACGAATAGGACTGGGGCTCCCCACGGTGACACGCTGGGACGAATATAGCATTTCTTTAATAGCTCTTCGAGCTGCAATTGCAACTCTTTCAGCTCTGGCGTACTCATCCTATAAGGAGCTTTCGAAGTTGGAGCTGCTCCAGGCATCAGATTTATAGAAAAATCAATGTCCCTCTTCGGAGGTAGTCCAGGCACCTCCTGAAACACGTCCTCAAACTCTTTGAGCACCCTGTGGTCTTCCAGATTCGAGACCACATTTTGGAATACTTCTTCCACCCAGGCTGCAAATAATTGACAGCCTTTCCGGTAACATTTCTTCAGCTGCATAGCTGAGATTTCCCTCACAGCCACGGCTCTGGGAATTCCTTGGACTGTTACCTGATTTCCCTCTTCGTTCAGACATGTGAACCTCTTGTTTCGACAATCCAGAAGGGCATGGTGCTGGTCCAACCAGTCCATCCCAATTAAGCAATCATATGAGCCTAAAGGCAGAATGTTCAATTTAGCCTTAGTGCTCATTCCTTTCATGTCCACTGAACAGGACTTAACCAATTCAGTGACCTTCATATTGGTCCCTATGGTTAACTGCACTAACCAAGACTTCTCATGTTTGCTCTTCGTTAGATTCAATCCTTCCACCACTCTAGGATCTACATAACTATGGCTAGCCCCTAAATCAATTAAAATAACAAGTGGTCGGTTGTTGATCATACCTTCCACTTCAATCACGTGTGATTGAAATTCCGCTTGCTTGTTGTCTAGGGCTGCGTAGATCCTCGGCATTCTGCTACCCATATCCTCCACTGTTTCAGCTTGCTGAACAGTATGTACAGTTCTTGCTTTATCATTTTTATGGGAACAATCTCTGTACTTGTGGTTTCCTTGACAGCCCCAACACTGAATGGGCATCAGTCTCTGTCTTTGTGCTCCCTCTTCAGTCCTTCTTGGCTCTCTAAACGATGGCTGTCCCTGACGACTATTTCGGAAAAAGGAAGGCTTGTCTCCCTTCTGCCTATGTTCTTTCTTAAACCTCTTCTGGTCATCCCAAGCCTTCCGAAAGGTAGGTTTTTCTCTTTGTTGTTCGTATAAGCATTTCACCCTTCTTATCATTTCTTCCATAGTCTTAGGATCATCATATTGAATTTTGTCACCAATAGATGGTGGAAGTCCACTCAGGTACCTCTGAATTTTAACAGCCTCGTCTTTGATAAATGGAACATACCTCAGCAGTTCCAGAAAACTTCGTTCATACTCATCCATGGTCATATTGCCGAACTTGAGTTCGAAGAACTCCTTCATCTTTCTGTCATAGTATCTTTTAGTCAGGTATTTCTTCTCGAAATACCTCTTAAATTCCTTCCAAGTGATCTCTTTCTCTCTGATGTGTTGCACCTGCACAAACTGATCCCACCACATGGATGTTTTTCCTTTCAGTTGGTACATTGCAATTCTTCCTTTTGCATGGGCGGAATAATTCTGCAGTTGGAAGTATTTCTTCATGCCAAGCAACTAGATCTCGGCATCTTCCTCCTTCTTATGTTCTCCATCGAATGTTGGAGGCTTAATCTTGTTCATCTCTCCTTTCAATTCCTCCCTTCCAGATTTCCGATGTTTTCTGGTAGGTGATGGGCTTGAACTACCGTGTGTCTTACTGTCAGAACGTCTTTAGGAGCGACTAAGATGTCGGCTACCACTCCTTGACCTACTTCTTCTCTCCTGAGTTCTACAACTCTCCGTCGTACTGGAGTCTCTTCCTTTCTCGAGTTTCTTCTCTATTCTTTCCAGACCCTTCAAAAATTTTAAGTTTAGGGCGCCCTGTCGATCTCTGACTTTCATGAGCTTTCGGCTATCATCTCGGCGAGCCTTGGCCTCTCTTTGCAATCCTTCAAGGATTTTCATTATGTATTCTTCCTTATCCTTCTCCTTTCCATGCCCATTGGAATTCGATCCTTCGACTCCTAGGTTAACATCCTTTCCTTCCTGTTCGTCTTCCATTTCAGGGGTAATTTGCACTCTTCCCCACTCCATACTCGACGTTGATTAGCTGGAGTTGTGGCCTCTGTTGTATTCTGAACACGCAATGTGCAATCCAATTCAAAATTGTCAGGCCATTTAAACTTCATGAATAATCCACAATGTTTATAACTAATACGAACAAGAACGAAAGACATTTCAACTTCACAAGTTTTCTGAGCTCTGTCTGGCTCTGTGTTTTTCGAGTTTCTTGAAATTATCCTATTTCCTATCGGGAAATTTTCCTCCCCCAGGAAACTCTTCGAGGTCTCCCTTCCTTCTATCGGGGTTACCTCTATCGGGGTTTTGAAACCAGCAATGCTCTGGTGGGTTGAATCCCCAATTTCCGATTTCCCGATGCGCTACCTTTACATGTTAGTCCCTGCTATGGCTCTACACCATGTGACCGCTTACTCGTGACCCCAGCCTTTTCTCTTATCGGGGTTCGGGGTTTCACGAATCGAAATGTGCCAAAACTCTTGACAATGGAATCCCCAATTTCCTGATTTCCGATGTACTCTCTCCATGCTAGCCCTCCGGGCTATACCCTCACTATACGACCAACCTCCGTATGACCGCAGTGAACTTCCTGTCGGGGTTTTGGGTTCTAATTTCCCAATGAGCTCTTCGTGCGCTAGCCCTCCTGGCTAAGCCCCCACCATATGACCACTGCCCATGATCGTGATCAATCCTCCTATCGGGGTTTTGGGGTTTGTGATGTCGCGATGCACATGTATTCACAATCCCCCGATCTTTCGATCCCCGATGTGCTTTTACACTGGCTAGCCCTTCTGGATCAGCCTCTGGTCCATATGACCATACTATATGACCTCCACCTTACCTTGTCGGGGTTTCGGCGGTTTCAATGTCAAAGCGCATACGCTCACGTGATCCCTGATATCTCGATTCCTGATATGTCGACGCGCCTTTTGCTTTAACCCTTCGCGGTTAAGCCCAGGTCCATGTGAACTCTACCCCGTGACCGCACTCAAAGCTCTCGTCGGGGTTTTTGGGGTTCGGAGTTTCAAAGTGTATGAATCACTTGTCACCGGGGTTCCCGATTTCCCGATGAACTTCAAACACCGATGGACTTACTCCTTGTCGGGACTTTCCCCGATGGTAGATCTCTGTCACGTGTCCCCTAATATGAATGGTCCAGATCTTTTCACGAAATCGCGGATCGCGATTCCGTGTGACAAGATCTCTATGTGCTCGAGAACTCCGATTCTCCGATTTTCGACTCTCTCCAAGATTCTGACACGTGTCCTCCTTGAGATCCTACGACTATGATTTCTTCGGTGTTTCGAGACTCACAAGGTCTCGATTCTCTTGACTTCTAAAACCCCTATGACTCCAATATCCCGACGCCTCTCCGAGACTTCTCCTCTACCCATGAGGACTTAAACCCTGTGCAACTTCTGTCAACTCGGACGGTTGACAGGTAATCCCACAGTGATCTTACGACTCACGATCCTCCTGAGTTTAAACTCCTGGTGTGGTCGTAACCTCCTGCGCAGTATCCAAAGGCTTTAAACCTTGTGCACATTCTCTAGATCTGACGGTTACAAGGGTTCGCCTTCCCTCCTGAATAGATCCTACAGTTCTAACACCATTGGTGTAGAGACCTGTCTCCCCGTGGCCATAACCATACCAGCTGCGGTTTCACAGCACCGCTAAACCTCTTGAGCTGAAAAACTCGCCAAGTATCTCCTTGACGCTTCGGAGCAAACCAGGGTCCGAAATTGGTCCTCCAAACACAATCTCTCTTCTCACCCTCGATCCAAAGACCACTCCACTGGCCCATCTAGGCTCAATGTCGAAACCTTGGCTCTGATACCAATTTGTAGTGTACCTTTTGTTAAACCAAGGGTTATAACGCACAATATAACAATCGGTATACACTTACGTTTGATTTACATAACACATACCGTCTAGTATATATACACACCACATGCATTTAAATAATTAAACACACTCAACACAGA
>CBVK0100692398.1:0-11145 GCA_900067695.1 Picea abies
AAGGCTCATCATAACACTGTCTTGTCTCTGCCATCCCAACAACCATCTGATGGGCTCTTCAGCCCCATGGAGGTCTGAGCTAATCATCTCCCCATGTGTACCGATCCACTAGTACCTGTCTGTCGGGCATGGTCTTGCACATCAAAAAATTCACCCTCCATGGGATCATTAGTCCTCGGGATCATAGCAATGTCAATCATATCTCATCATTAAATTTATCAAATACATGCATAAAACCCCTAGCATATCATCTAATAGGTCAAAGACATTACACTGACCTACTATACAAAGCTGAAGAAAAGACAAAGTGCCCTGTTGGGCCAGCATCCACAAGAAGAGGAAAGTTTCCAAAGGATATCATTCAAGCCATGTAACATGAGATGGTATGGTCTAAGGATGTCCAGACAAAGTGAGGACTAGGGGTAGGTATTATCCGTGGGTGCCTTTATAGGAGGCAAGTTGTACCTGTCATGGATGTAGTTCTTTCCAAGCCCTTTTATTGCCTTTATTCTTCCTTTATTCATTACTTTTTTCTTTCTTTTTACTTCAAAATTTGACCAGAGGACACTGCCTTGGCGTGGTGACCAGAGTTGACAGTGTTACCCACTAGTATTTTTTCATAAATGATAAGGCTGGCTCGTGATGAGACCCCCTTTCCCTTGGCCATGCAACCAAGGGTCATTGCCCTGGCGTGGTGACCAGATAATGACAACGTCATACTGCTAGATACCTATGAACATAATGGGCCGATTCGTTATGAGACCTCCCATCCTCTTGGTTAGGCCTTGTTTTATTGTTTTTATTTAGGTCCCCCTTATTCAAGAGGCCTTTTATTGCCTTCTCGGGGATCCCTGGGCGAGGCATCTCTAGGTTTTATTTCCTATGGATTTTACCTTTTATAAGCTGCTTTTACCCCCTGGGCCTTTAGTCCCTTCTTCCCACAGGACAAAGTGTAACCCCTCAAACAGGTCATCCTAATTCCTGGACTGAGAGGAATGGGATGGACGTATGGGAGATAAGATGTAAAATGATAGTATGGTGGGAATGGGTGATGGCTCTTCAAATCCCCCCTGGTGGCTAACCAAAACCTATGGATACAAGCTTGCTAGGGCACCCCGTTAATCCCCCCAACAATGGTCAAGTGGGTTAGTGTAAGATCCAAGCAGTTGTCATAAATGTAAGGAACCTGATGCATATATCTGAAAGTTATAAGGATCAAACATGACACATACCATGATACCTGGACCAATTACCACATGGAGCAAGAGTCTTCTCTGATGCAAGTCCAAGCCAATGGTGATGGATGTTGTTGTTGCTGACAGGACAATTATGGCGAAGAAGAAGAAGGATGGGCCCTCCAGGGCCATGCTCAGGTCAATCCTGCTCTTCGTACTCCATGTCTAGGACCTGTGGGCCTCGAGACATGATCTCCTAGTTATCCCTAGAAATCGGGGATAGCAGGATTAAGTGGCATTTCCTATGTTTTTGGCTTAATTCATCGTTTAGCCATCAATTCTCCCTTATTTCTCCTCTAGTTCCATGTTTGTGCCTGACTATAGTCTATGTGAATAGATAGACTACTAAGTCACTCCTTGTTGGCCTACTCTTGGGAACGGGACATCACAATCCTCCCTTCCCGAGATTGCTTGTCCTCAAACAACATCAATCCTGGGTGTTGCAAAATATGTTCCCCCTCCCACGTGGCATCCTCCACTGGAAGTCCCCTCCATATAACCAAGCACTCCCTAATGACCCTATTCCTCAACCTGCACTCTCTCTGCTCGAGCACCTCCTTTGGCACTAGCTCCAACTGGCCCTCCTCATCTAAGGGTGGAAACTCCTTTGAAGTGTTGATTTGTTGTCCCACTGAGGCAAGAAACGTGAATGACGTTATGAATCTTGCTACCTTCTGGTAGCTCTAGATCGTATGCCACCTTGCCCACCCTCCTGATGACTCTGTATGGCCCATAAAATCTTGGCTTCAGTTTCTCTACTCCGCTCCTCTTTAAGGAGGACTGTTGGTATGGCTGTAACTACAGAAAAACCAAGTCCCCAACCTCGAAATTGCACTCTACCCTCTGCCTGTATACATAGATATTCTGCTGGTTCTGTGTTGCCTGCAAGTTTTTCTTCACTGCCCGCAGAATCCTTCGAATCTCCTCCACCCAATCTTTGGCCCCTGGGACCCTGCTATCCCCAAACACAGTCTCCACAAAAGTGGGTGCATTGTATCCATACAATTCTCTAAATGGTGACATCCTGATAGACATATGGTGAGTCGTGTTGCAACCACCTCACCCATGTGCACTGATGTCCCCCACATAGTTCCTCAGATACCCCTCCCCTCCACCCATTTTTTGACAATCTTCGTCTGTCCATGTGTCTGTGGGTGGTAGCTGGTACTCATGGTTAGATTTGTGTCTGTCAACCGAAAAAGCTCTTGCCAAAATGCGCTGATGAAGCGCCCATTCCTATCATTGACTATCTACTTGGGTAGGCCATGCAACCTGAATACCTCTCTGAAAAACAACTCTGCTACATATATAGTCTTGTAGTCCATGGGTATGGCAAAGAAATGTGCAAATTTGGTCAGCCTGTTGACCACCACAAATATACAGTCCCTGTCGTGCACTTGAGGAAGGCGTGCAATGAAATCCATAGAAATGCTCTCCCATTTCTGCTCCTGAATGGGTAGAGGCTGAAGTAATCCTGTTGGGTGTGTTTGCTTGGACTTGTTCTGCTGACAAGTCATGCACTCCAAGATGTGCTTCAGTACATCATCCTTGATACCCTTCCATGAGAATCTCTCCTTGATATGCCTGTAAGTTTTGAAGTACCCTTGGTGCCCAGCTGTAGGCGAATCATGACGCACCTTCAGAATCTTCCCCTTTAATGTAGATTCTGGAACCAAGTAGATTCGGTCCTTGTAGAAAATGACATCATCTAGTACCCAGTATCTATCATCAACCACCTATCCATCCATCACCTCACAAGAAAATTTGTTTTTGGAGTATTCCACCCACAAATGTGCTTTCCAATATATGCAAATGTCCATCATTGAACACCCTGGTGGCCTCCTAGACAAGGCATCTACTACGATGTTCCTTTTTCCAATGTCAAAGTCAAAGGCTTGGATCTTCGAGACCCACTTTTGTTGTCTCTCACTGAGGTCTTTCTGATCTAGGAAATACTTGAGACTTTTGTGATCAATCTTCACTACAAATCTGCTGCCCACCAGATACATCCTGAATTTGGTTAAGGCATGCATGATTGCTAGCATTTCCTTGTCATAATTAGAATAGAGTCTCTCTGACTCGCTGAGATTCCTGCTCTCAAACACAATGGGGTGGCCTCTCTTCATCAACACTGCTCCAATCCCCACCTCTGATGCCTCGCACTCCAAGATGAATGACTGCGAGAAGTATGACTGCGAGAAGTCTGGAAGGGCTAGAACAGGGCATGTGCTCATAACCTCCTTCATCTTCTCAAATGTCTTCTTTGACTCCTCTATCCAATGAAAGGCACCCTTCTTGGTTAAATTTGTGAGTGGTGCTCCTAACTGTGAAAAACCTCTGACAAACCTCTTGTAATAGCTGCACAACCCAAAGAAGCTCTGCAACTCTGTCACACTCCTGGGTGTTGGCCAATCCAAAATGGCCCTAATCTTCTCCTGATGTACCTGAACCCCCTGTGCACTGATGATGTGGCCCAATTAAAGAAACTCTATCATCCCAAACTCACACTTGGACTCTTTGGTGTAGAGTGACTGTGCATCCATGATGCTTGACACCTCCTCCAAGTGCCCCATATGCTCTTGCCATGTCTTGCTGTAGACCAAAATGTCATCAAAGAAAACCAAAAATGATTTCCGCAACTGCTCCCTGAATATGTGGTTCATGCAAGACTGGAATGTAGCTGGTGCATTGGTTAGCCCGAATGGCATAACTAGAAACTCAAAATGGCCAAAATGGCACTGAAATGTCGTCTTCTCTATGTCCTGCTCTTTGATGTTGATCTGATGATATCCGGAGCGTAGATCAATATTTGAGAATAAAATTTCCCCATGCATCTCATCCATCACCTTGTCAATGTGAGGGATAGGATATCAGTTCTTGATGGTTTTCTTATTCAAGGCTCGGTAATCGATGCACATCCTCATGGTACCATCCTTCTTTAGGACTAAGACAATTGAAGAGGCGAATGGATTGCTACTAGGTATGATGTGTCCCATCGCCAACAATTCCTTGATTGCTTTTTCTATCTCATCCTTGAACCTCTTAGGATGATGATAGGGTGGGGTGATCATGGGTTTGGCCCCCTCCTCCAACTCAATGGTGTACTCAAATCCACTGTCCGGTGGTCTCCCTGGTGGAATCGAGCAAAAAACTTGCTGATGTCATCCCAACAAGTTCCTGATCTCTGTCTAATACTACTATCAACCCTCGAAATCCTTCCACATAGTGATCAAGCACTCTGTAGCGAATGCTACTTCCCCATGCCTGAAAATCCTCTCCATCCTCTTGGTTGAGACTATCCTGGGTGCTTCTGTCGACATGCCCCTCAGAACAACCCTCTTCCCATCATTGTCTCTTAACCCCATCTCCAAGGTTTGGTAGTTGGTGGTAATTTTTCCCAAGGTGATCAACCACTGGACTCCTAAAACCACATCTGTGTCTGATAGGTCAACCACATAAAATGTATCTCTCACGGTGTAGTCGCCTAACTTGATCTCCAAGTTTGGAACCATGTCTAGACACTCCACTATATGACCATCTACAATTGCGACATCAAATCCCTCAAACTCCTTTGTTTGAAGGGCCTGTCTCAATACCATTGAAGTGTCGATGAAGTTGTGGGTGGCCCCACCATCTATCCGGGCGATTGCCTATTTCCCTAAATAATCCCTCTGATCTGGAGGGTGTTGTATCTGGGAACACCAGAAAGGGTTGCTATGACTCCTGCCTTTGCTAGTTTCCGTCTGCTAGCCTGCTCAGGAGGCTGTGGAACAACCGGTGGGTGGGCCCCTACCAGTGTCGGTGGTCTACGGGGAGGCTGCTCCTCTGCTTGCTCCGGCTCCTCCTCTGAGTTGGTGGATCTATTTTCCTGCTCCTCCTCCTCACTGTCCACACTATCTACTGCCACCTCAATATAGTGAATCTCTCCCTTGCCCATGCCCTTATAGCCTAGGACCCAAGGATCTCTCCAGTTGAAGCAAAGCTTCTTCCTCATAAGCTCTCACCTTGTGTCATCATCCAACTTCTCCTTGCCCTTCCATTTCCTCTGTAATGGCTTTCGGTCTCGATCCTTCTGTGGTACGAAGGGTTTGGAAAAGGGTTTAGTTTTTGGCACTAAGTCTGCCAAATCTCTAGTGCGTAGGATGGCATCCTACAAGGTGTGAGGTTGGTATGCCTTCACCCATCCTCTCAAGGGTTCTGTGAGCCCTTCTGCGAATAACATGATCAACTAGGGCTCGAATATATCTGCCACTGCCACTGCTACCCGTTGAAACTCTAAGATGAATGCCTCTGCTGTGCTAGTTTGTCTCAACTAGGCTAGATCTATGAAATGGATCTCTGGATCCCTCCTGACAAATCTTTCATGAGTCTCTCTGGGAACTCCTTGTAGGAGGTGATGCGACTGTGGCCCAATGTCACCAATCCATGATACCACCACTTGTGTGTCTCACTTTCCAAGTGTAAGGTAGAAAAACTGATGGCCTTTGTCTCGGTCATCTGGTTGAGCTTGTAGTAAGTGTCTAGCTTTTGTACCAAAGCTCTGGCGGTGAATTTGGACAATCCGTTGAAAGAAGGTATGGTGCGTTTACTAACTTTCTGGATAAAATCAATGTTATGCCCCTGCTACTGCTACGATACTTCTCTCTGTGGTTCTCTGGGGCGGTTCCTAAGTCAGAGTCCACAATACTTGACTAGGTTCATGTCCCAATGGAAGTCACTACCCAATGCTGCATACTTCCTCCGGTACTCTGCAATGTCCTCTGCATGAGTGGGTGGCCTCTATGCTATCAGTAGTTTTGGTGCTACTGGGGGTTCCCTCTGGAAACTGGGAAACAAAGGTTTGGGAATCCTACTCGAAGAGGTGTATGTGTGAGTAGATGATTGGGGTCTACTGCCTGCCCCTGAGTTCCCTTGTGCTGCATGTGGGGCTTGTGTGCCCGGGGTGCCCACTATAGCCAATCTATCAACCATCTGTGCTAAGGACTGAGTCATGGTTTGCTGACTAGCTAGCATATCGCTGAGAACCTGCATGAAGGTTTCCTTTGGATCCATGGAGGCCTTACCACTACCCTCTGGTTGCTCATATCTGTCTCCTATCATCCTCTCTACCTCGCGCTTAGCCTCATGCCCTACCCTTCTCTCTGATTCCCTATGTGCCTCTTCCTCTTCCTCTGAGTTGGGAGGGAAAGGAGGAAAGTCAGGCCTAGGCCTTCTTTCCTTGCACCTATTGTAAGTGACATATTCGTCACCTACATGCTCATGACCATCTGAGTCTTCTGCTGCACTCATCGTATTTAGTCACAAGCTGGCAGGACTAAAGCTCTGATACCACTGAAATATCCCAGATCCAACTGATCTGGATATCTACTGCTGATCTAGTGTTCTGTCTTACAGATCTGATACTCCGGGGGTTTCTGGATGCGTTTTATCTTCAGATTTGATACTCTGGGGGTTTATGGATGCATTTTAGTTATTTTTGTTGACCACCTATTCAAATAGGGGGTCAACTCCATGTACCATAAAGATATGCATCATCAGATGCTACCAAGTCAGAGACTTACTGGTTCTACAAGGCTGTTTTGGCCTTCAACTCTTATTTTTGTAATGGAATTTCAGCTCCCCTGCGTGGGATAATAATGTAATAGGTCTGCATGGATCATAGTTAGGTCAACTACCTTAGGACTTCATCATTAGAGGAGTCCCTTTCACTGAGTGTTTTTTTTTCCTCAGGTTATTAATTTGGCCTAACCAACCTTATTAATTTCCCTTGAGTTTTTCACTCCCACAATAATTCCTCCAAAGTGGTGAAAGGCGTTCCAATGGTTTCATCCTCTAGTAGATAATGTCTAGGAATGTTGTAGATGACCATGTAAGACATCTCTCAAATTTTTACGGAATTTCTTCGAGTCTAGATAGTTTTTTTTTTTAATTTATTAAAATTGCCTAAGTTGGGTAATTTTAATTAAAATTTGGTAAAAACTGTAAAAACTAGGTCCATAGGCTTTTGCTAGGGGTATTTGTGCTCAAAAGAAATGGAATGAGACCCCCTACACCCTTGGACCAAGTTTCATCTCAATTGGACAAGTTTTGCTAGGTGTTTATCCATGAGGAGTCTTAGTCAGTCAAAGCCAGCAATTTAATTGCTAGTCATGACATAGTCAAAATGTCATTTTTTTGTAAAATTGAGCTAAATGGTTAGAGTAAAGGTGGGAGATGATGCCTAAACCTAAGCCTATCCTATCCTAACCCTTTCCCTAACATTTTACACCCCCTCAAACTTACATTCACTTCATACAATTTCCCCCCCCTTAGGGAAGTTGCGCCCCCCTCCTCGAGGAAACTTTAGAAAAGCGAAAAATTAGAGGAGTGGGGCCCTCTCTCCCTTAGTGTGCCCTTCTAATTCATCCACCTCACCCATTTGACTTGGAATTCCCCCTCCACCTCATGCCATCTCATCAATCCTCACCTCAAACCCTAGAAATGCGCCCCCCTCCTTGAGATGCTCACTTGTGCTTGGTTGTTGACACTTGGATTTCATCCAAGAGGGGTAACTTTGCCTCTCCAAGTATAAATGAGTGCCCTCTCTCCCTCATTTCCTCACCAATTCTATTGCTACTGTTATGCTACCCATTTTTCTCGTCACTCTCCTCATCTCTCCCATCTTGCTCTCATCCACTTTCTTGCTCTCACATTTGGAGAGGAACTTGTAGCAAGTCCTTGCTACAACTTTCTACTTATTAATAGAAGGCTTTGGAGGACCAATGGTGTGTCAAAGATTAGTCTTGGTGCACTTGTGATTTGAGGTGATTTTGTTATTTGTTGAAGCATTCTTAGGATATAGAGTAGATTTCCCTAGCAAAGTATTTTGCTTGGGTAGATTTCCAATAGTGTTGTTGTGAATCTAAGTGAGTAGAGTAATAGATTTGCAAACTAGTTTGTTTTGTCTATATTATTTGCTCACCATTTGCTCTCATCTTGTAGATTGTTTCACAAGTATTTGTAGGTTATCTCAAGGGTTTGCAAGTCTTGCTTTGAGTTGGAAGCTTGCCTTCATAACCCATCTTGAGCCTCCTTAGTTTCTAATAATTATTTCTGTTCATTTCATTCAGAATTTTGGGTTATCTAACACTTAGAACAGGTCACTTAAATTATTTATATTGCTGAAATTTGTATGCAGAAATTTTTTGTTTTTAAACAAAAATTTTCTTTCACTTTGTTTGTGTTTTGCAGCATTTCCAACAATCTTTTGCTTGCTGGTTTTTGCAGATTCTCGCTAGTACAAAGGGAAGTGCTGCCCAAATCGGGCCACAAAACACTCAAGAAGAGCCTCCTTTTGTTGGGTAACAATACCCTCTTCCTTCTCTTCATTTTCTAGCATTGTAAGCAAGCCCAAGGGAGTCTCTAAGAGGCTTGCATTTCTCTTTTGTAATTTTCTGTAATTTACATTTTAGTTTGTGCCTACATCTTGGTGTGAGCTTGGCTTAGCCAACCCCCAAAACCGTAAGGCTAGGTTAGCCTTTTAATTTCTGCAATATTTATTTATTTGTTTGCCCCACTTGTCATTAGGACAAGGTTGTGTGGCTAGTTTTATTTCATCATTTTACTTCATTTTATTTCAACCCTCTTTGGCACAAAATAGGAAGGCTTGCCTCCACCTTGTGCCATTGTATGTGGAAAATAGGAAGGCTTGCCTCCACCTTGTGCCATTGTATGTGGTTTGCTTAGTTTAGTTTTTATCTTTCAAGCAATTAATCTTTATTGTTGCCTACACCTTGGAGTGAGCTTGGCCTAGCCAACCCCCAAAATCGTATGGCTAGTTTTGATAGTTTACTTCTCATATGATAAATGGTTAAAATTATCTAGAAGTACAAGTAACACCTTAATACTAGTTTAAGCCCATGGAGGCATAGTGATCTATTGATGTTATATTAGTCTCTTTCATTGCAAGCTTTAATCATTTCAAGTACTTACTTTTCATTTCATCATCTTTACACAAGCACTTTTTATTTCTTGCAAAATATCATGGGCATGACATAAATGGTTTAAGGCAACGTCTCTTTCCTTTCTTGCAAGTTAAATGTTCAAATCTTTTCATGCTATTTCAAGTTTTATATTGTGATTAAGCACTTTCATTACTTGCAAGCAATTTTGTTTTTGTTCAAGCACTCAACTTTTTGGCAAGCAACATCTTGCCTAACACATACACTAACTTAATTTACCTTAGTTCATAGGCCTAAAATTTATTAGACTTAATAGGGCACTCACCATTGACCCAACTTTTCCATTTAAATAGGGATTGAAAGGAAGCAACAGAAGCTGATAGGTCTGGGACGATCTCACGACGCTCAATTTCCTTACCGGGAGTACTTCTTTCCTTGGGTTGACTTGTGGAGCTAGGGTGGGGCCTTGTTTGCCTCACTTCTTGATCACCCAACAACTACTTGGTACAAGCAGGGGGAGTCTTGAGGTTGACACTTACTTAGGATTCAACCTTTAACTTAAGAACTTTTAATAATCCTTTAATCCACTTTCAACCTTGGGACATTTACTTTGGCACTTACATTATTTATGGTTGACATTTAGATCTTGCAAGCTTTTCACTTTCAAGTTATTATCAAGCAAGTATTTCAATGTTGTGGATGATTAACTAAGTGGTTTTTTAGAGTTGCACCCTTTTCCCTTGGAGGCTTCTTTTAAGCTTTTCATTTTCAGTTTAGTGGTGTGTTGGTATATTGGGTTGGCCCCCTTGAAGTTGCTCATCCTTTGGAGGCAACTTCATTGTTGGGTTGTGTTGTTGGTGTGTGCCATTGAAAGCACTCACATAGAGTTGCGTATCCTTTGGAGGCACTCTTTTGTTGAACATGTTGGCTTGATGTGTTGGTAATTTCTCTCCATCTGAAACATCTTCATTTCCTGCACAAGTCAAGCAACCTAGTTAGTGTTTGTATCTCATTGTTCATAATTTCATCATTCATGTATTTTATGTTTAGTTGTATCTCCTAGATCTTCTTTTGTAACTTTGTATCTAATCTTGTAGTATTGTATCTAGTTCTTTTGTAATCTTGTGAAATAGTTTCATTATTTGTAATCTTGTGTAACTATTGTAAAATCTATCTCCCTCAAACTCTAGTTGACCCCTTGCCCAATCTTAGGCACTAGTTTTAGTTGTCTTAGGAAAAGGATTGCTTTACATTTGAATTATTGCACATTGCATTGTTGCTTTTGCATATAGGCAAGATATTCTCCAAACCTTTAACCAATTGAAACCAACTCCTAGAATTAATCTTTAATCTCACATAGTAACTAGGGTCTACACCCCTTGGATTCCCTAGGAGTAAGCCTAGATAGAAGAGATTCAAGTCGAGGTGACGGTGAGCTTTGAATCTAGGCATTGTGCCTCCAAGGACACACTAAGTAAGAAGAACTTAGCTCACGTTTGCAAGTGTGTATAAGGACAGAAACAATGTGCTTGAGATGTTTTGTGATTGTCACATGTGCATGTTATACATTATGGTTTAAACAATATATATGTAATGTCCCCACTTTGGGACATTATCACAGTGCAGAGGGTTATGATGATCAGAGTAGCCAGATGGAAGTTATAGCGAGTACAGGGGTTATTGAGAGGCATTGTGGGGTTCAACTTGCATTTCTCATCATATTCCATCATTATGAGCCATTTTTCATAGGTTGGCTTTGGTTCCGTTGCATTCTGACGATTCCCATGATTTTGACTATTTTGAGCTATAAGTCAATGAAATTCATTGAAGAGGTCATTTTGGGCACATTACTTGGAGGAACCTCTTAGTGTAATAGCTCATTGGAATCGGGAGGAGCAAAACTACAGGATAGGATGGCTAGAAGTGACTTTCAGTGGCTAGGGAAGCCATAAGGAGAGATAAGGAGCTTT
>CBVK0100692399.1:0-11144 GCA_900067695.1 Picea abies
TATAAAAATATTTATATTAATAATAATAAACCCTTTTTCTATTTTCTAAGGACTTTGGGCATATGAGGCTTAACATGTGACTTTGTGGATAGGAAGAGGGTGCTTAGTAAAAAAATATTTTTTGTTTTCAACGAGAATATGAAAATAAGGGTAAAAATGAATGAAGTGATGGAACTGGGGGATTTAGATAAAAATTTAGACTAGATATAGGTTTGGAATATTTGCCAAATTTTTGGCTCATGGAGGACATGAATATTTTGGATGATCAGTCGAGTGAAGGATTTAGGTGATGGGAGCTTGATGGAGTTGGTGAAAAATTTTGAAAATCTGAGTGGAAAAATAACACAAGGACAAGACGCTTTGGGAAAAATTAATATAAATTAGAAGGTGATAACAACGTCAACGTACGGAAAAATACCGAAATTTTTCCAATTTCTCCTAATTTCAAATTTTTCCAAAATACCCAAAAAATGTCCAATTTTGCTTAATTTCGAAAAAATTGGGTCACCATAAGAGATCTATGACTAAGCTCAATACTGCCAATTTTTTCCTTTTGCACGCGGATTCGACCCTTATACTGGAAATTTTACTCAAGTACATCGAACTCCTCAAGAATTCCTCTGTGGAAATTGGGGCTTTTGCCCAATTTCATTTAATTTCAATAGGTGCAGACACTAACAGATCTCCCTAGATCCACCTGGATCTAGAACAAAATAGGACAGGACATGACTCTTTCTCTAAGTTGCAGTCATTGAATCTACTACTGAGAAGGAATGAGTGACATACCTTTATATCGCTTCCTTAGGTCTCTGTTGTTCCTGGTTCACTCTGGTGCTTTTGTGAAATCAGGTCCAAGACAACACAAACCAACCAAAGAAAAGATAGCAAAGTATATTCAATGTCAACCTATGCATATGATCAAGGAGTTATGCAATAAAATAAGAGTGATTTTATGGGAAAGGGACATGTCGTTGTATTATATTAAATGAAAGTAGAAGATACAACTAGATTGTCTTGATATCGCAAGCTTCCTTTTAGTGACCCTTGGTTCCAACACACACGCTTGCTCTACATTTGCATGAAGAAGATCCAGTACAACTTGATAGACCAAATAGAGTCTTCAAGCTTCTGTCCAAACAGAGTTCTTCACACAATTCTTTCACCAGTTCTTCATTCAATCTTGCTTAACCTTTTCCATGAGAAGCCTTTCAATATATAGGAGAAGGAGAGATGGTTAAATGGATGAGGATGATCCCACTAAATCTCAAAATTCAGTAGGATGTCAACCATGCGAATGCCAACTCATTTTCTAGAAGATTCCCTTCTAAAACCTTCGTGACCTCTTCTCTTTTCCAAGCTTTGAAACAGGTTCACACCCTACCTATAGAGTAGAATGCGAACAGTTCACACCCTAAGTATGGGTTGCCTACGAGAATGAAGGATTTTCACACCCTATAACATAGGCAGCCTGCGAACTCATCTTAAAAATATG
Organism: Picea abies; assembly: GCA_900067695.1. Lineage (NCBI taxonomy): Eukaryota > Viridiplantae > Streptophyta > Pinopsida > Pinales > Pinaceae > Picea > Picea abies. Next base: position 1,493 of record CBVK0100692399.1, read on the forward strand.
CTTTTTGGAAGAAGATAGTAGTCACTTTTCTCAGGCAAAAAGTCACTATGGGAGCCTGAATACATCACTGTAGAGACATCCCCAGAGTGACCAAAATAATGTGTAACAGAATGCCCCCCAAAGTATGAGGCAAGAACTTGTGACAGCCGAAATACTTTGTAAAATGCGTGTGTGTGTCAGAAACAAGGAGTGCACGTAATCGGAAACTTGTAAACAACCAAGCATCTGAAGAATATAATACCAGTTCTGAGGTAGGCATTCCCATGCTCAGATCACAAATGAATGGAATCATAAATGTAGGTCATGGCCACCAATCATACATCATGGATCCATGTCGTCAAAATGCTACATAGCCACCAGGAATACACTGTGGATCTATGTGAGAAGACTTGAATTAAGACATAGCCACGTGACATACAAAGTGGATCTATGTGCCGATACAAATCATACATACTCCATCATAGCCTGGATCAAAAAGATGAGACCCAGGGTCTTCAATCCCGTCACCTGAAAGTACGAATCTAGCCACATGATTACATGTGCTGAAGTCGAACATGGTAGAAACCACTTGATTACCGATCATTGATGAAAACCATTAACAAGTGTGAGGGAAATCACCATTGATGTCAATGGCTCCCAAGGTATCGAAGTACAATCCGAATGACTGTGAATGAATGAGCTGAAGTCGAGCACTCGATGGAATCTCTCGATCAAGGATCAATGATGTGAAACCCCTGTCGAAAGCGAAGAGACCTACCATTAAGGCATGCAGGTTCCAAGGTAATAAATGATTTCTAAGTCTCATTCTTGGATAATGAGTTGGAGTCGACGGAAAAAGACTCGTCACAGGAGGGCCTTGATGTATCCCCCATCAATAACACAAAATAAGTAACAGATTTTGAGGGTGAAACAAAGTATGAATATGGGTTGAAACAGACACAGGGAAGGCCGACATAGTAAGAATGGACAATTGCAAATGGCTGACTCAATAGAGGGATCATTTGAAGTTCTCTTGAACATATGAATGACACGACCAAGGACTTGGCAACACTAACTCAAAGACGACCCAATATATGACCTTGTAGCAAGTCGGACGAGAGACAAATGGATTTCCCAACCTGTATTCAAATGATGAATAGGGGGTGTTATGTTTAAGAGCGACGCTCACTGCCATTAATACGAATACGAAAACATATCCCTTTCCCAAAACTTCCCCCACCATTTCTGGCAAGTACCTATTTATTTTTACACAAGCTTGAGGAGGATAACATATACTTGTTGATGTAAGTTCATTCTTCGGACGAGTCCCTCTGAGTATATTTAATGAACCCTAGGAAGGAGTGGTTCGGTCCTATTACAGGTCTTTCGATGTTTGTTTAACGAGTCCAAGGATAGAAAACTCGGGGGTTTTTCATGTTTTGAGAGTCTGAAAAACACTTAAAGAGAACTCTCTCAGTTCCTTTTTCGTAAAAGAGTTCGACAAGACCAAAAAAGCAATAAACTATCGCCCATCGAACGTTTTCTTCAAATACTTTAACGAGCATGAAAAGAAAAAGATCGTTCGGCAATCTTTTCATTTTTATGGAGCGTGAAAAGAGCTTAAAGGATACTCCCTTATGTTCGTCATTTTCATGTTACCATGACAAGTACGAAAAGACAAGAAAAAGTATACTCGGTTACGTTCTCATATATTTTCTAGCGCGAGAACGAACGAAGACTGAGCTCAAGGTTTTTCCTACAAAAACCCTAAAAAAAGTAGTCGTACATGTGAAAAAAAAGAAAAAACACTCGTACCTCGTCGTTCAAACTTCAAAGTTGCTATATCTGCAAAAAACCATACTCACAAGGCTATTAGGGTATTAGGTTTTTTAAGCAAAGCAATAAAAATAATATAAAAAATCAATAAGAAATGGTAAAAGTGAATAAATATGGGTAAAAATGTTTTTTTTACCATTTCATTGTTACTTTGCCAAAAACTTGTCCAACATACCTCATTTTCCCCCAAATTTATTTTCTCAATTGTGGAGGCACAAGCGATCATTCAGCAAACAGTTTCAGCCAACGAGGTAATCTCCTGATTTTCCAACTTTTCCATGGTTTACTTTTGACTTTTATTGGCAATTTTTAGAGTTTTGAGTCCATTTTAGGGTCAGTATATGCACTCAAGAATTCTCGCAGGTGGTCCATTCGGGACCTACAAGAATATAAGATTCTCGCAAGTGGGCTTCAGGGCACCTGCGAGAATCTCGCACTATGCAAAAGGTTCACCTGCGAGAGCCGAAAAATGGATTTTTGTGTGTGTTTTGCTCAATAAAAAAAAATTGCAAGAGTTTAAAACAAGTTGTTGACCTCCTTCTCATGGCTCCATTGCAGGTGTTGATCATCACGATGTTGGAATGGAGAAAAAGAGAACATGAGGAGGAGGATGCCATTACTGGGAATGACCTGGGTACAGTCGGTGCCCTCCGGGAATGTGGGCTCTTGAAATTTTTTAGGATCCTGGACATGAGAGCTCAACTTAGGTTGTTAGAGTACCTGGTCCACATGTGGGACATGGATCAACAGTTGTTTCACGTAGGAGTCCACACGCTGACACTAGATATCGAAGATATCTATTTTCTAATGAGGTTGTCACAATGTGGATACCATGCTACTTTGACCAGAGGTAGAGGCGGCGGACTTCCTATGAGTGAGTATGTTTGTCGATATTGTGTTCCCAAGGTGGAGAGAAGAAAAGGTAAGGTTTTCATTTGGGGGGTTCAATATTTGACCCTACAGACCACCTTGTTTACTATTACATGCATGGCTGAAAGCGCGGCTCCGCACATGGCTCTCCAGAGATATTTCCAATACACCATAGAGTGCACAGAGCCTCGGGTTTTCAACTGGTTGGACACGGTTATCCGCAGTATGAAGAGGAAATTGACAAAGTGCAGAAGGGGTGACTTGAAGCAGTTTGGGTACGGGTCACTTTTTGTGTCATTCTTCCTCGAGAGGGTCCCACTGCTGTGACTACAGGTAGATTGGGATTTACTGGCCCCACAGGATCTGAGAATGTTGAGGTGGTGTAACCTCATGGCTTGACACGTAGAAGGGCCTATAATCAAGTATAATGATTCATTTTTTGACTCGTTGAGGCCCCAGATGATGATGATTGATGACTATGCATATGCCAGTTTGGATTTCTGAGGGGATCCAGATTTGGTCCTACCTGAGGATGCTCAGTGGGGTGACTTAGGTGAGAAGTACACATTTTGTTCTTTTTTGCAAATTTTATTATATGAAATGTTTTTATGTTTATCCAAGGACTAATAAAAAAATTTCCTTTTGATGACACAGATGTGGGGCCATATCGACCTCCAGGAACATCTCCCATACAAAGGCGAGGAGAAGCGTCTCTAGTGATGATATGGGATGCCGAGGACTATGAGGCAGTGAAACAGAACTTAGAGGGGTTGACTGCGGATGTCCTGAACATTGCTATTGGAGAGATCTCGAGATGTTATCAGCGCCATACTGTGGGCATGTCTGAGTCTCTCAGTCAACTGCTCCGTAGGGTGGCCCAAGCAATTGTGTGTTATCGTGAGCATCATCTGTGATGCTATTTTGTAGAGGCTATGGGCTTCGTATTTTGAGATTTTGATCTTTGGACAGAAACTTTTTTGTAAAAAACTTTTGATCGTTATATACATATATGCGGCTTCTACCGGCTTATTTTGTGTTGTATAATACATGTGATGTGTGATTGGTTTATAAATGTCCCAAATGTCTGTCTAACACATAGTTAGCTAAGGCATCAGTCAATGTGTTTAGACATCTAGGAATGTGTTGATATTCGATATAATCAAAATAATGTTCCAAGAGGCGAATTCGTAAATATACCCGTAATAAAGTAGGACTTCAGATAGCATAGACATTACTTAATTGTAGTACTACTAGCTGTGAATTGATTCGTATAACCAGGTGGCGGATATCAATCGAAATAGCATCTATCAACAATTCGATGAAGGCACTATATTCTGCAATATTATTGGTCGCACGACCAAGGCACACACCTCGTAGACTGATAAGTTTGTTTGTAGGTGCATAAATTGCCCATGCAGCAGAAGCAAGGTTCTAAGTACTATGACTAGCACCATCGGCGAAGCCAATGTGGGGTAGCAAAGACTCTGACATCTGGAAACCAAGCACAATGCAAGATAAGCGGTCGAGGGCAGAGACCAAATAACGAAAAAGTATACTAAAGTAACACACAAAAAGTATGATACAATAAAATACAAGAACTCATGCACAGGTGATCTTAAGCATAGTACTTCTTTAAGTACAACCCATTTCTGGGTTCACTCAAAGGGATACCATCGTATTCCACCAACTCATAAGCTCCTTTCTCCAAAACTTGTCTGATGATATAAGGACCTTGCCACATAGCTTCAAATTTTTCAGCTCCTAGCATATCCCGATCTTGTTTGTAAAGGAGAACCAGATCACCTTCAAAGAAAATGCATGGCTTGACATGTTTGTCGTATTGGGCTTTGACGCGTTTCTTCCGAGCTTCTATAACTAGGGTGGCATCGCGACGGGTTTCATCTAATTGCATGAGATACAATAGACGTTCTTATTCGGTAGAAGTGTTTGGGAGAAGTTTGATGGCTAGTTTTAGGGAGGGTATCTCACATTCAATCGGCAAGATGGCTTCTAAACCATAGACTAACTGGAATGGTGTAAACCCAGTAGCAGACTTAACGGATGTCTGGTAAGCCCACAATGATGAAAACAACATCGTGTGGCAACTCGTTTTGTGAATCACTATCATTCGTCGAAGCATGGTAATGAGGACTTTGTTTATTGCTTCAACTTGGTCGTTGGCTTGTGGGTAATAGGGTGTTGAGTTTTCATGGCGAAGACCCAACTTTTCAGTGAGTTCAAACATCATGAAGTTTCCAAAGTGGCTACCGTGATCAGTAACGATAGCTTGAGGAACCAAACCGAGCAATGATGTGATTGAATATGAATAATGTTGCAGTATTTCCGGTATTTTTGAATGTTGGTGTTGCCTTAGCCCATTTCATGAAATAATCTACGGCTACAATAATGTATCCATGCCCCCTGGCCGAGTGAGGGTGACATGTCATGAAATCGATACCCCATTTCACAAAAGGACCAACGGAGACCACATGGTGTAGAGGAGCAAGGTGTGATCGTATTTTATTGTTGTAGGTTTGGCAAGTGTGGAATTTTTGGACAATGATTATACAATCGTTGAATAAAGAAGGCCAAAAATACCCCGCTCGTAAGATATTTTGGGAAGTAGCATACCCAGACATGTGACCACCACATGCTCTAGAATGGTAGTCATTCAGGGCTTTCTCGGCTTCGTCAAACGCAAGGCAACGTCAGAAAACATAATCGATCCCATGACGATAAAGAGTATCACTGAGGATGATTTACTAACGGGCTTGGTAGCGTATTCGGTGGTGGTCAGTGCTAGACAAATTGGGCCGGAAAGTCTGGGTCTAGAGATATATGATGATATCTCCATACCAAAGGTCATCGAAACTAATCAGGAAAAGGGATTCATCGGGTAATGAATCCTCTGCTACATTTTCCGTCTCAAAGCAGGGAAGGTCACATATCAACTCGACAAACACCAAGGATTTCTTCGACTTAGCGCGTTCAAATTCTAAGTCAAACTACTGGAGTATTACGATCCATTTGGAGTATTTTCCCCCTAGAAATTGGCGTGTAATAATGTTCTGCATAGGGTTGCAGTCGAAATCACCATAGTCTTCCATAAAATGATATAGTGCTGGAAACGTTGAACATCTTGGACGGCTACCAAGGCCAGTTTTTCAACATGTAAATACTTGGTTTCGGTAGTCGTGAGACTCTGACTCAAGTAATAAATGACATGTTCATCATGAGAATCATCCTCCTAGACTAGAACCATAGCGATGGTATAGTCCGAGGCTGCGAGGTAAAGGAAATAATCCTGACTATAATCAGGTGGGAAGAGTAATGGGGTACATGTTAAAGACAGTTTCAAAGCTTCGAAATCTTTGTCAGCAGTGGTATCCCATACGAACTCAGAACCTTTCTTGAGCAGTCACATAAATCCAAGAGTTAGATCAGCATAGTTCGGGATGAAACGACGGAGAAAGTTTACCTTCCCTTGCAAACTTTGTAACTGGCAAAGTGAAGAAGGAGGAGGAAAATTGAGAATCACTTCAACCTTCAAAGGATCTACCCTGATCCCTTGACATGAAACAATAAAGCCCAGAAGTCGGTCGTATTCTACGCAAAAAACACATTTGTGGGGATTCAAGCGTATATGGTAAAATCGACATCGAAGGAAAATGGCACGGAGATGTGTTGGATGATCTACACGGTGCATGGAATGAGCGGGTAAGTCATCAAGATATGGCTGCACAATGTGTTTTATATCATGAAAGGCGTAAGACATAGCACGTTGAAAAGTTGCACCGGCATTCTTTAAACTGAATGGAAGTTTCCGGTAGGCGAAAGTGCCCCAAGGACAAATAAAAGTGGTCTTGTGTTGGTCTGCGGGTACGATATTGATTTGATTATATCTAGAGAAACCATCCATCAGAGACAAGATTTCACTTCCGACGGAATCGTCAACGATCTGGTCAACGAAGGGGGTAGGAAAGTTAGCTTTAGGAAAAACTTTATTAATGTCTCTATAATCAACGCACACGTGGATCGTGCCTTGTTTCTTGTTAATCAGAACAAGATTGGAAACCCAATCAGTTAGAGCCATAGGGTAAATAAAGCCAGCCTTAAGAAGTTTCTCAACTTCAATCTTGAAAGCGGTTGCTTTACGTGGGTGGACCGGACAAAGTCATTGTCGGACGGGTTTAGCACCCGGGTATGTCTGAATCTCGTGTTCCACAATGTTGGGGTCAATACCCGACATTTCTTCATAGCTCCATGTGAAGACGTCACAAAATTATTGGAAAATAGACTTGTAGGTGACAACTTCGTCATGGGAATACGAAGCTCCGATATGCACATTTTCAACAACTCCAGGTTTTATGGATATGTCGAGGGGGATGGTGGGTGAGATATTACTTAAGTTCCCTTCGTAGAAAATATCCTGTGTAGACTCGGGAACAGTAGAAATGACGACAACGGTCGACAGGGTCGAGATCTGTTGGTAACCCTCGATAGTGTGTTGTTCCAGGAAGAGGATGGAACGATGATGTCCATCATCCCAAGGGGTATCTTCCATGGACATAACAGACATAATCATCTCGTCTGTAGAAAAAATGATGCAAAATGGATCCGGAGATAAAGCACCAATAGAGGGGGTAGAAGGGGTTGTTGATTGAATGGGTTGATAAGTGGATTCAACTGGACTCAAAGGCATTTTGTCACCATAACGAAGATGATCGTCGGGCTTGGGTACCATCCACGGGTCATAAGATGCAGGGGTTCCGTGAACAGAGGTGGAGATCATATTGATTGAGGCGACAAACAGATGTGTAACATCGGGTGGTGGAATGGGAAAAGTACCCATCAAAGAGGAGTCTTTAAGAAGACCCACACCGATGTTCTCATATCTAGGGGGGGGTTTTGCAATGAAAGGTACGTTGCCAGTACGTGCATCGGAGTGAAAGAAGGCCAATTGGTCTACAGTAACTACTTTTCCTTGATGTCGAAAATGTACTACACGAAAAAGAGTGGACACAACTGCATGCATGGAATCGATCCAGCTGTGGCCAAGTAGAAGGTTGTAATCGAGAGGGGCGTCAAAGACCTCCACTTCAACGTTGACCGTTTTGCCTTCTAACGTAATAGGAAACAAAGGGAGGACACCATAAGGCTTAAAACTAGAGCCATTGAAGTCTTTGAGCGTGTTGTGGGATTCAGTTAAAGGAGGAGAGTCTATAGATTTCTAGCAGGTAATAGACATGACACACGTCGAAGCACCCTCATCAATAACTGTTCTACAAATGTTCTTGTCGAAGACAATAACTTGTATTTGGAATGCGATTTGAGGGGATAACCTTGGAATGTGATCTTCCAAGTCAAAAATTATTAAATTTGTATCGGTAGGGTCGATTCTACCAATAGCTTTCAACAGTGCCTTCCGTTGTATAGGACAACTCTGAAGGACTTCGAGGGTTGACATCGCGGATGGTGCTTGGGCCAGATCTTCGACAATATTGTAGTTCTGGGCAGCACGTGCATGAGAATTGAAAGAAGATTTTCGAACAACACCCTTTGGGGGAGGGCGAAGAACTGTATCTAGGCTCGGTCATTCGAGATGAAGAGGACCATTGGTAGGTGGAGTCGTGGGAGATGGTTGGACCAACGAAGGAGGTATTGCATCAACCTTCTCTTTGGAGGAAGAATAATCTTTGGCTCGAGTGGTAAGTGTGATGGCATTCTTCTTTGAATCACCTATACACATTAAGACATAGGATGTATTGGAGGGGGAAGGTTGGTCATGAATGACCAATTGGGCCTGTTGTCGAGAAGGGAAGGGTTGTGACAACACGGTCGGGGTAGGGGGTTTTGGGGTCCCTTAAAGGAACTTAGTAACTTCGGCTCGTCTTGGACAATCCTTAGTGTAGTGATCATCACCACATATAAGACAAGGGTATCGAGGTTTGTGTTTATCCTTATCATCAACAGGTTGTGTTTTGGTCTTCTCGGATTGCGGATTATTTTTATCCTCCTTATTCTTACCCTTTCTTTTTTTGGATTTATTTTTTCCGGCGGGGGTAGATTGAATAGAGTTCACCTCGGAAGTCTTGTCGGTGGGAGGGGTAGGAGACGGAACATTTTGAACATTAGAAGCAATGGATTTGGGGTTTGCTGCTAGAGGTTTGGACGGAATGGGGTTGGGCATGGAAAGTGCCAATCACACCGTCAGGTGCATGAGAAGCAGCAAGAGTAGTTGAAGTAGCAGAAGTAGAAGGACGAGGTGCGTCAGGGAGTAAGTCGTAAAGAGTACCCGTTTGTGAGTAAACGAGGTCGAGGTATTGAACATGACTAATTGTCTATTCTTCTGTGACAACCCCACCCATGGCAATGTCACGAATGATTTCGTGAACCACTCTGCCAACAACGGATCAGGAAGTTCGAGTTTGATGAGACGTTGTCTCTGTCGCCACTCATGAATGTGATCAGAGATATGAGTGGCTTTGGTTTGTTTGAAAGAACTCAAAATTTCGGTTCTCGTTTCGTAACGGATCGGTAACTGGTTGTGGGTGAGGAAATCCATAGCGAGGGTGTTGAAGTCGGTGAAGAAGCCTCGTGGTAATTCTATATACCACTTCATGGCGGAACCTGTGAGGGTTCACTGAAAAAGGCGTAAACGAATAGAGTCATCCATAAAGGAGTTGAATGAGCACCAAAGGTGAAAATTCATTACATGATTGTTCGGGTCCTCTCCCGGTTTACCATCGAATTTAGGGATGTCGGATGGTAGTTTGGCCGGTATGGCGGTCCATTGAGGAGACTGACTTATTGGAACATTCAAAATTCTCGACAGATCAGGGAGGTCCAGGGTGGCTAAGAAGGGTAATTGTCTATTCACATGTGGGTACTGGTGACTTTGGGGAGGGAATCCCGTCGGTAGACTAGTGGGACCATAAGTAGTTTGCATATAAGTGAGATCGGAAGA
>CBVK0100692400.1:0-11144 GCA_900067695.1 Picea abies
CAAGAATTCAACATTACCATTGTTGATCGGCCAGGGAAAGAGAATGTAGTTGCAGATTTTCTTTCTCGTATTCCCCAAGATAGTACCGGTACCCCAGTGGACGATAACTTCCCTGATGAACATTTGTTTGCAATAGCTGCCAAGACCCCTTGGTTTGCAGATACAACAAATTATCTAGCCACAGGAAGGTTGCCAGCTCACCTATCACCTCCACAAAAGAAAAGAATTATCCAACAGAGTGCTTACTATTCTTGGGTGGGAAGTGATCTCTTCTATACAAGTCCTGACATGATTATTAAGAGATGTGTCCGGAAAGATGAAATCCCCGATATCTTCCAGACCTGTCATGATGGGCCATGCGGAGGACATTTATCTGACAAAAGAACAGCATACAAAGTCTTGCAGTCAGGATACTATTGGCCGAAATTGTTTAGGGATGCAACGAAATATGTAAAAAGTTGTGACAATTGTCAAAGGATGGGAAGGCCCACTGCAGCAGACGAAATGCCCTTACGACCACAAGTTGTAATTGAACCCTTCGATAAATGGGCATTAGATTTTGTAGGGCCAATTGCTCCAATGTCAAGGAAGAAAAAGTACATCTTGGTGTGCACAAATTTTGTGACCAAGTGGGTAGAGGCAAAATCCCTATATCAGGCAACTGAGAAATCAGTGATTGAGTTTATGTATGAAGAGATCTTTACCCGCTTCGGTGTTCCACGAGATATTTTCACAGACCAAGGTGCTCAATTTACTTCCAAATTGATGAAAGAACTCACTGATAGATATGAGATCAAACACTGTAAGTCCTCTCCCTACCATCCCCAAGCCAATGGGCAAGTGGAATCGACAAACAAAGTTCTGGAAGCAATTCTGACCAAGACCATACACTTGCATCATAAAGACTGGGTAGATAGACTTCCAGAAGCTTTATGGGCATACCGGACTACATGGAGGAATACCACTGGTCATACTCCTTACGAGCTGGTATTCGGTAAACAAATTCTCCTTCCCATAGAGTTCCAGATCCATACATTCCGCCTAGCAGCAGAGTTGGGGTTGGATTTGAGTGAAGCACAGAAACAGAGGGTCATGCAACTTAACGAATTGGGAGAAAGGAGGCAGGATGCTCTTCAAAGGACCATCCTTGTGCAAAGTCAACGCAGCAAGTGGCATGACAAATACATTAAGAAAAAGCATTTCCAACCAGGGGATTGGGCACTACTTTTCGATTCCAAATACAAAAATTTCAAAGGAAAACTTACAACGAGATGGTTGGGACCTTATGAAGTAGAAAATGTTTTTGATAACGGTTCTGTCAAGATTAAGACCATAGATGATTCTCAGAACTCCTTCGTAGTGAATGGACATCGACTGAAAGTGTACAAAAAACCTTTGTCAAAAGATGATTTCTTACAGGAAGTAGCCAAGCAAGCAGAATTGAAGATAGTAGGGGGAGAGTCTTCTCCTCCTGCCGATCTTTGATCACTCAAACTGTTTTAATTCTGTACATAATAGATTTCTAGCAGAAAAATAAAAAAAAAAAATTATAAAAAATATATATATAAAAAAAAAAACAAATAATATAAAAGGAAAAAAAAAACATTTATCCTCTTGGATGCGTTGATGCTTTGTTTTCAGTTTTTCAGGCCCCTCGGAACAAGTGCAGAACTGAATTCACAACAGGTAAGAAGGTAAGACTATTATTTCATGAGATTTTCTTATCAGTATGGCTAACTTGTTTTGCACCAGGTACATTCGAGCTTGTTTGCTCCCTTCATTTGCTCATTAAAAATGAAAGGGGCATTTATCAGGAAGGATTATTCTTTACCAGACCTGGTGAATTATTATGGGAAAGAAACCCCCTTAGAGTCTTCTTTTGGCATTTCCTCAGACTCTCCAAATATGAGGAAGCAATGAGCATGAACTAGCTTGGGCTCATAAAATCCACAAGCAAGTGATTACTGTTCGAAAAATTATGTCTGCAAAATTTCTATCTGCACTCGTGTTGGATGATGTGGAATACGTTAAGGTCCACCTTCCAACGAATCTCACTCCATCGACACCAGCACCTTATCTGGAGCATAGATTAGAGATTATTCACCACCCTGGACTCTGCATGCCTTAATGGAAGATGTCTTTGCTAATAGCCATGGGAATACACCAATGTCTCTTGGTTGATGGATCCTATAGGTGACTCGACACCGACACTTCTATTCGTACCTACTTAGGATGTGCTGTAGGTACCTTGAGGCCCATTGACATCACAGGTGGGTCATCTCGCATCGGTTAACAACATTCATTAATGGTTGGTAATCCGATGATTTCTGTTTGTGTTCGACTCCGACACATCTATTCACACAAATCAGACTTGTACCAGGGATGAAGCTTTGAAGCTGATTGAAGACATGATTTCAGTGATATTTTTCAGGCCAGAACAAAATCCAGGTTCAGGGGTCATCCTAAGATACTCTGCTGTTATACACAGGAAGTTTTTTTTTTTCTCTCTCAGAATGGTATCATTTGTTCAAATTCTTCTGCAGACTCCTGAATGTTCCAATGGTACCAGTCAGTACCAGCACAGATTTTATCAATTACAGGTCCAACAGAAAGACCAGAGCAGCTATAATTTTTCGTGCTTTCAAATCCAGACTTAGTCTCAAAAGATAATTCCACAGCAAGCCTTGAACGACCATGGAGATAAGTAATGTAACTCAGGTGCGTTTAGTTCATATGGATTTATTGTATTAATTTGCATACTAATAAGTTTGAATTAAGGGTACCTTAATTACTCCATGGCATTTCATCATTTCCACGACCTGTACCTAGTAAACTAACCTACCATGCCATTTCATGTCATAAACATCCACCATTACTGGGACTTGGTTCAATTTGACTCGGATATAATAACTCTACACCCTCGTATGACCTCCATCATGATCCGACACCCTATCTATCTTCATAGCAATTCAAATATTCTCGTATCGTTTTCGTCCCGACTGTTCCTATCACCACATTCTCTATCGCATTCTCCCCTTTCATCGCTCCCGTCCTCTCATCACTCTCATCCAACCTCCGCTGCCACTGATCGAATTCCCCTGTTATGCCAAGAAGAGCCATGGTAGCCAACCGCCACGAACTAGAAACATACGCTAACCTGGAAGCCCTCCTGGAATATGGGGCAACGAGAGATATATTTAAGCGAGCAGGGTGGGAACCATTTATGAAAAAGTTCGATGGGTTTAACGATGCAATCACACTCCAATTTGTGCTGCATTTTGATGGTGAGACTGCCAAGGTGGGCGAACTTGAGTTCGGGGTCACAGAGGAGTTCGTTGCAGAGGCAATTTAATTGCCCACCATAGGCCAAAGATGGACGAAGGGACAACTGGTGGATAAGAAGCTCTGTGCACAACTGTTGAAACCTCAGTACCGGGAGACAAAATGGTCCAAGGGAATGTCGCGGTCTTGGCTGGAGCCACAATGGGCTCAAGTGTTGATCATCCTCCAGTGTTACTTAACGTGTGAGGGTCGATATACCATTATATTCCCCTGCCACGCCCGACTTCTGTTGCACTTCACAGGTACTCCGCTGAACATACCCTATTTCTTGTTAAAAAGTCTAAAAAGGATGGCCGAATAGGTCCAAAGGGTTAGTGAGTTTCGGGGGAGTTTATTTCACTTCGGCTTAGTTAAGGTATTGATTACATTTGCGCTGTCAAAAAAGCAAGAGACTTGGGACCTCTTCACTGTAAAAACCCTCGCCCGGGCCCAGTCGAAAGCTAAGAAGGTGAAGCCTGTTTCCCCACATAAAAAGTCGAACCCCAAGAAAAAGAAAGTCAAAACCTTGACTAAAGATTCTGCTGGGGACCCTGAGCCCGAACCTCCAATCGATGACGAGGTAGAAACCAATGCTGAAACTGGGAAGGCCACCACACCTACAGAGGCGGACATTGCAGTCTCGATTTCTCCCCCAGCTGTCGATAACATAATTGATGTGGAGGAGCTAGTTGAGTCAATTGATAAGCCTAGGAGGAACCCGAAAAGAAAATGTAAAAGCTTATTGTCGGGAATGGACCACTCGGTACCTAGTTACCCCACACAAGAAAGATTGGAAAGTATAAATGGTCACGAGGAAGCCCTGGAGCCATCTGAGATGACCTGGACTTTGTCCCAGCTCATTCGAAAAAACCGAAGAACCAATCGGCAGGCCACTACACCCAAGAAAATTGTGCAGAATGAGTCCATCCAAGTACCAACCGGTACCTCTATTCAGATGCCAAAAGAACCCACTCCCAGACCTAGTCCAGCTAACACCTATGAACAAAGCCCAAATGAGTACACCCATGAACTCAGCCCAGATCGTAATTTTGATCCAGTTGATACTTATGGGCACAACCCAGATCAGTTTACTCCTGCATCTAGTTCAGACCATAATTCTGATAGATTTCACACTCCTGCTCAAAGCCCCGAAGAGTTTACCCATGCGTCTAGCCCTCCAGCATAGCCTGAACAAGAGCAAACATTTGAAACTCACTACGAGATTTCCTCCATTCGGTCCTTGAAGCCAATGGTGGCGAAACTAGAGAGCAAGAACAGCAGATTGAATGAGAAATTGCATGAGTACCGTGTATTGGACAGACATGTTAAAACCGAAAACGAACTCCTGAAGCTCAGGGTAAATCACCTCTTATCCAAAGTTGAAAGGCTAAAGCAGAGGAATAAGGATGTTTTCAAAAGGAACATACAACTTCAGAGGGTTATAATCAACAGGGTCCTTAAGAAAGAAATTAGGAATCTGAAGAAGCAGGAGAGGCTACAGATGCTGGTTGCAACTGCTGCAACCCTTTGATGGCTACCAAGTCTTTTTGATTTTTGTTGCTTGAGGACAGGCAAGAACTTCAGTGTGGGGGTATGTTGGTCCCCAGTTTTGACCATGCTCTTTGCCTACATTATATACCACAGACCTCCATTTATATGCCAGTACCACCCTTTTTACCTCATTTTGACATAATTAACATCTTCCTACCATTCGATGGGGTTACCTAAGGTATATTTGCATTTCAAGCTATTTTTATGCACTTTAATGCTTTAAATTGGTATTGGAACTAATGTCGTTTGGGTTAGGTACCACTTCTATTTTTGGAACAGGATGTCGATACCAGGTACCAACTCGCACCCATGGAGGTACCAATGGAGCCGTTCGAGATCTGTGCATTATGGTGTGCGTTATGGTTCGAATGAGAGACAGAGATTTGCATGACAGCTGGAGTCATCGCCACAGGGTGCTAGAAGGCATAATGATAAACCTGGATTGATTATTCTTCATCGTTCACACTTCGTGACACTACGTGTCACGAAGATTTGAAATACATTTTAAAAACTTGACTCGAAGACTATTCTCGGATCGGGGATCCATTTGTTTTTTATGCATCTTTGTTTTCGACTGTTATGAATAGAAGGATTTATATAAACCCGAGATCACTCCTGAGAACGGGTTGTTGTTGTTATTGTTGCTGGATTATGCTATGTTGTGAACACATGTTTTGAATATAAACTACTGTTACGTTATACTATTCGACTGATATGTGATTTGAGTATTTCTTTCTTGAGTTTATGAAGCTCGAAGTTGATACAGTGATTGTATAGAATGTTATAGTCGGCTCTGGTCGTTACTAACAGCGTTTGTGCTGTTTGGTTGGGCCCGCCAAACCGGTGCAAGTCGCTGCCTTATTTTGCAATAGATTTAGTTTTATGCTTTCATAGACTTAGTTTGTTTTAATGCTTTAGAGCTTGCGACAGAGGTAGCTTAACACTCATCGATTTAGTTGTTTTAGCATAGTAGCATTCGTTTATCTGAATGGTATATATGTATCTCATAGCGTGACACTGATTTGGATGTTTCAGAATCGTGTTTATTTATTCATCAACTGAATCATTCTAGCGTACTGTTATCTTTGATGTTGTTGAATATTAAACACAGGACTGATGCCTGTAGGGTTTAGAATATACATGTGGTTGTTTGGTTTTCATTTTCAATTCGAACATAACTCAGAATTAGCATGAATTTTGCTTTGTTAGACAGTAGTTACCTTTCCTGCTTAGAATAGTTAGATTACAGTTAGAACAAAGGGAGCTTCTGGTACTAGTAGATAGGATAGTACTCTGTTTTCTTGTAGACAGAATTAGACTTATTCTTGATGCTCAGAATGGATGGATTTTCGAAAATACTCTCTGTGTCATGAATTAAATGGAAATACTGATGGTAGATGATTGGACATAGAGGTAGAATGATTTTGTAGAACCACACCTTTGAATAGAAACAACAGCACCAACATTTGAGCCCAAGACTGTTTTTCTGTTGATGACTTAAATAGGAAATGCTCGGTTTCAAGTTAATCGTTAAGATTCAAGTTCTCAGAATAAGTGTACATTTTCTTCTTAGGATAGCATTCAGATAGAGACTAGACGCTTGCCTGCACATACTGTGTATCAGCTCGAAGTTTACCAACCCTGGTTTGACAATTTAGTGTTTCAGGTCATTCAAAGCTTCAATTTAGCAGCCTGACATTTTTGGCGCCGTTGCCGGGGAGCTGTTTAAAAGGTAAGAAGATAGTTGTTTTGATTAGTTTTGGAATGCACTTAGCTTGGTTTGGTGTGTTAGCAGGTTGACAGTAATAGCAGCTGTAGAAACAAAAAGGGTGAAAACCGACATATCAGTTATCACAGGTACTCTGAAACTCAATCTTAGTTCTTTCATTTCATTTTTAATATGACTTCATGAGAAATAGAGATCCTAGAGGTAGATTTAGGAAAAATACGAAACCACAAAAAGAAGAAGAAACCTCTACCCAAAGAGCGATAGAAACTGAAACTGAAATTCTGGCTGAGGAAACTGTAGAACAAAACTTAGAACCAGGAAACACCATACATCAACAAACTCAAAATCTTGGTGATCCAGCCCTGTATGACACAGTTGACCCAGAGAAAATACATGACCTGCTCAGGAATCCTAACTCTGTAATTTCACAGATAACCACTACAGCTGTGACATCAAAGGCCATAAGATCCTCAAAAAGACCAATAGGAGATAAAACTTCTGACAAAAAGAATCCAGAAAGGTGGGATTTTACACCCTCACCAAAGAAGGATAGGATTGTTTATACAATTCTTGGCAATCCTTTCACCATGGGAGAAAGAGGCAGAGACTTACATGGGGAACTTCATATTGAAAACGAAGGTGAAGAACAAGCAGAGAATGAGCTACCACAAGAAACCACCTTTGGATTTCCTATTTTGGACTTAGTCCAGAATGTCACCATGAAAAATATCCCACTTTCATCCCTACCAACCTTCTATGGGAAACATAGTGAGGACCCAAATGTCTTTCTTTTTGAGTTCAACATCCTGTGCAGGAGTTATAACTATCTCCACGATGCACATAAACTGAAATTGTTCCCTGCCACCCTGAAAGATTCTGCACTACGTTGGTTCATGAGTTTGGGAGAATACAGCATTAGGTCTTGGGAAGATATGAAGACAAAATTTTTAAAGAAGTACCAGGACTATTGCAGAACCAAGGATTCTCGGAATGACATCTTCAAAATGCAACAGCAAGATGAAAAAAGCCTTGAGGATTTTCTAGAGAGATTTATCTTTACCTTTCAAAAATCCAAATACAATTATCTCCAGGATGAAGCAGTCAAGACCCTTTTCTTAAAAGGAGTTTTGGAAGAATACATTAATACCCTCAATCTAATGGCTTCAGGAGACATTTATCAGAAAAATTTTGAAACAATTAGTGAACTCTGCAGAACTTACTCAAGAAGTAAAGGGAAAGCTACAAAGAGTGTGAGAGAACCGGTCAACAAAAATACTAAAACACCCACATCTGGTGGATTTACTAGAGTCGAATTGGGCAACCTTTTAGATAATTTTAAAATAGGCCTGTTAGGGACAATTGGATCCTAGTTAGACACTTTGAAGATCAAAAGGAAGCAGGAAGAGGAAAACCCTTTCCTAAGCATATTTTGCCCGAAATGCAGAAAAAGACATCCCTTACGAGAATTCCCTTTGGACAACATTTCTGTATGTGCAATATGTACTGAAAACCATAAAACAGAAGACTTCCCATCCTTACCTGGATTGCAGGCAATATTCAAGGGAGGGGAAGCTCCAAGGACTTCATCTGCACCTAAGAAGCCTTGGCATCCTAGAAATCCAAATGAAAATGCATACCAAGAACCATCCCCACAATCTTCCAGCTATTATCCACCCTTCTCTCAACAACAACAACACCCATGGAACTGGTCAAACTGGCCTCCACAAAATGTCCCTGCTCAGCCTTGGTACCAGGGATGGAGAAATCCAAACTTTGGGAATAACCAACAGCAGCATGCAGTACCAGTTCCTCAGAATCCATACATGCAGTATCCTCCAAATTTGCAGCAGTTACTGCCTGGTTTTACTCCACCTCCATTACAGCAGTTACTGCCTAGTTTTACTCCACCTTCCTTGCCACCCATTCCACAAAACCCTCAGCAGTCTCAGAATCCACCACGTCCTACCATCTTACCTGCTCAACTCGTTCCCAATCCGAACCATAGACCACCCCTACCACTCCATAATGTTCATTTCTAGAACTATCCAGCTTACAACATAAACCATGTTTCTATACAAGAAGTACAGCTGAGATCTGGAAGGGTTCTAAATAAAAATCAGCCCAAAACAAAAACAGCACCCAAGGTGATCATTGAAGAACATGAAGATGAGCCTACAGATAATTTATCAACTGAGATACCCCTGCCGGATGTTATCATTCCAAAGCAGAAAGAATCTGAATCACAGCCTAACACACAACCTCAGGTTCCCAGAGAGCCTCCTTTTCCTGAGAGGCTGCTCATTGACAAACCAATCATGCAATCTGAGTTTGACATTATGAATGAACTAAGAAATGTCTATGTTAAGATTCCATTGTTACAGGCAATTAAAGATGTTCCCATCTATGCCAAAACCATCAAAGAACTCTGCATTAAGAAACCAGGACGAAAACAGAAAGATCCACCCACAATCCATCTAGTAGGACAACTGTCAAATTATATTTCTGAAACACCTAAAATTGTAAAGTATGCCAATCCAGGAAACCCAATAGTTTCAGTGACCATCAACAACGTATATATTGGTAATACTTTAGTTGATTTAGGTGCAACCATTAATATAATGACCAGCAATACAGTGGAACTGCTACAATTAGATCAATTTCTGCGCCCTACTCCTACAATACTTGAACTGGAAGACAGAACCACTATAAAACCTGCTGGAGTTCTTGATGACATCCTTGTGACTTTAGCCTCGTGGGAGTATCCTGTGGACTTCATGATAATTCATTCAAAGGACCCCACAAAAGGCCATCCAATCATTCTAGGAAGACCCTGGCTAGCCACAGCCAATGATTTCATAGGATGTCGTGGTGGAGATATGTTTATCTCGAATGGTATTTCTTCACAGAAACTTACTCTGTTTCCACCTGCCCGGCCTGTTACAGAAGAACTATGTTGGCTAAAGTGCCCCTATTTTGAGAATGAGGATGAGGAGCCTTTATTCTCTGTTGATGAGATTCGTGCACTACAGGAACCTATTGAGGATGAAATTCTAAGTCAGTTTCTTTCTGTAACAGAAAATGTTGAGTTTCCACAGACCTATCTGCAATATGATCAGATTTTCAGAGAGGATTTTCAGGAACGAAGTGATTTATTTTCTTCATTTTCACCATCCATGGTTTTCACTGTTTCTGAACACTCAGGGCCATATACCATCCCAGTAGAACTCAGTCCAGGTAGATGTCTATACACCAACTCTGAATTGAGTACCAGTCAACAGGAACAATTGACAAAACTCTTGAAAGAACAGTCAGGGGCTTTTGCTTGGGAATACACTGATATGAAGGGAACCCACCCTGACACCTGTATCCACCACATCTACATCCAACCAGGGATAACCCCAGTAAGACAGCCACAGAGACGTATGAATCCAATCCTGAAATACTTTGTAAAAGAAGAATTACAGAAAATGCTAAATGTTGGATTCATTTATCCAATCTCTGACAGTAAGTGGGTTTCACCTCTTGTGGTGGTACCCAAGAAATTAACAGGAAAATGGAGGATGTGTGTAGACTTTAGGGAGATGAACAAGGCAACCCTGAAAGACTATTTCCCTTTACCCTTCATAGATCAGGTTTTGGATACCTTGGCTGGCAAAAGATATTTTTCTTTCCTGGATGGGTATAGTGGGTACAATCAAATTCAGATTGCTCCTGAAGACCAGGACAAGACAACATTCACATGTTCGTGGGGCACTTATGCCTATAAAGTGTTTCCTTTTGGATTATGTAACGCTCCTGCAAAATTTCAGAGAGTTGTCCTTGGTGTCTTTGCTGACCTGATTCATGACTGTGTGGAGGTTTACATGGATGATTTTACTGTCTATGGTAACACCTTCGAAGAAGCCTTGAGTAACCTGGAGAAAGTCCTGATTCACTGCCAAGAATCAAATCTATCCCTCAGCCATGAAAAATGCAAAATGCTCTTAACTGAAGGGATTGTGTCGGGTCACCATTTGTCTACTGAAGGAATCAAAGTAGACCCAGCCAAAATTGAGGTGATAGTTAACCTTCCCTCTCCAAAAACCCAGAAAGATGTGAGAAGATTTTTGGGACATGCTGGCTATTACCGACGATTTATTGAAAACTTCACAAAAGTAGCCAGTCCCATGTTTAAACTACTGACGAAAGATACATAATTCTATTGGGATGATAATTGTCAGAGTGCTTTTGAGGATTTAAAAGCAAAACTATCTATGGCACCTGTCCTTAGAGGGCCAAATTGGTCCCTTCCTTTCCACATATCAACTGATGCCTCTGCCACTGCTTTAGGAGGAGTGCTTGGGCAAAAGGAGAACCAACAGAATTATGCAATCTACTTTACCAGCAAGAACTTGACCCCCCCTGAATTGAATTACACAGTAACAGAGAAAGAGTTTTTAGCAGTAGTTCATTCCATCAACAAATTTCGCCACTACATCACTGGATATGAGGTTTTTGTACACACTGACCACTCTGCAATCAGATTCTTGATGAACAAACCAGT
>CBVK0100692401.1:0-11144 GCA_900067695.1 Picea abies
TGAGGGATTTCACCATAAGGGGACAACTTTGGAGTTCATCCATTTCTACTTATTATAAACCATGACAAGACAATAAAGAGTTGTCTTAACATCAAAAAATCTTGGGTCCATTACCCAACCTTTGTGCCACGGGGCTTTCTTCAAGGGTTGACATCAATGACAACCAACCTTAATCAATAGAACTTATGGATTTGACTAGTATAGAAGTAGATATGATGTTTCATTCTACATAACTCCTTTCATATTTCAAGTCTCATTTGCGCTTCGGGTGAGACCTCCTTCCCTTGCAGAAGGTTGAATATGACAACGTATCTAGACTACAATGTTGCCTTTTTGTTGGCAACTACTGAGAACCTCGGTCTCGACATTGCACCAACAAATGGTTCCATTGTCAGGATTGAGATTTAGGAGTTTTTAGAAGATTCCTCATCATATATACAAGTCTAAGGTTGGAAACTTGTGGTAAAGGAAGTGTGAGGTATTCATAGGATAAGAGGTCGAGCTGCGACATAAGAGTTATAGGTTTATAAAAGATATTGTCTTCTATTTAGAGCCTGCTAGTGACCAATACAAGATCTCTTGGATCAAGTTCCCCGAAGAGCTATTTCACTGGTTAGATCAGTTGCAAGAAGCCCTAGAATACAAAGATTAGGTCAAAAAGAGATACAACTGGACTATTGAAAGTCTAGCGGCTCTTCATCGCTTAGATCATTAAATCTCATGAGTTGTAGAATTTTGGGTGCAAATTGTTCCAGAAGGTTACATTATTGAGTTTGTTGTAGAGAATCATCAAGCCTTTTCAAAGGTCGAAGTAGTATTCAGAGAAGGAGCCAGAGGAAGACTATTGTGGGAAATACCTCTGTGGATCAAGGTCCTCTTGGTAGAAGAATAAATGTTGCATGTTCCCTCAGGTAACATGGCGGCTTAAACCCCTGCACTCGGGGGAAAGGTGATTTATGGGAGGATTCATGAGTTAAGTAGTGGAAGTGTCTCCTTGAGGCATGGGGGGTCATCGAGAGAAGAGTGCACAAGATGAAAAAACTCTGAGGAGGGATGCGATCAGTGAAAAGAGGCTGCGGAAACAAATGAGAATAATGATGAAGAGAACTGATCCATTACGGGAAGAGATCGACCTTGATGGTAATCATATAAAAGAGCTAGAGGAGTTGCAGAATTTGAAGATACAACGAAGATTTACCAATCAATGGTTGAAAGAGAGAAGTGGTAGAATAATTAAATATCCCAAGGTAAGCAGACAAGAGGGAGAGTATTCAGAAGAGACATATGTCAGGGTAAGAGTAGGCACCACTACTGATGAATACATTCCATCCCATACCTCAGAGAAAGTTGTGGAAGAAACTAAACTTGGTACTCTCGAAGACACATGCGTACATCAAGAGGAGAATATAGCATTGCATAAGAATGAGACCCTGCATATCAAAGAGATCCATTCAAGAGGCAAATGATCTAGTACTGTATCTAGTTCTGTGATTTTGATTAGTAACTATAGTGGAATTATAACACGTTCTATAGTTATATCTCAACCAAGACCATGTGGGTTTATTCTAGTAATACCTATAAGTTTAGTTACGGGAACACAAACTGCAAGATCCCTTACTTGATACCTTGAATTTTTGGGAAAGGGAGAAGAGGATGTTGAACAACATTGGTTTCTATGTTAAGCCATCTGGAGGTCTTGAGGGAATCTAGAAGAAAACAAGTTTGTTGAGTTTTAGACCACTTCGAGAGGTCGAGCTCTCAAGTGGTACATGAAGATCATTGAGACAAGGATTCAAGGACAAGCTTTCACTCTAGGTCAGTTAAGACAAAGGTTTATTGCAAAATTCCAGTTGCCACAATCAGAACAACAAGCTCTCTCTAAGTCGCAGGAGATAAAGTAGAGAGATGGGGAGTCTGCATGAGAGTACAATCAAAGATTTAAAGATGCAATAGGGATGTTGGCAAACCCTATTCATAAATACCATCAAAGGGAGTGGTGTATTCAAGGGTTTATACCTTTAACTCACATCCCTTTAACCCAACAGAGGATGAATTATCTAGGAGAATCATTGGAACAAGCCATGAAGATTGAGGCTATGGTAGTATATCTAGGAAGCATGAGGGTTATGAGACCACCTGAAGATGCCAATATTTCCCAAATGTAGGGTTAGATCTCTGCATTAACTGAGAAGATACAATATTTGACCTTTCCAAAGGCAAGTCGACCCTAAGTATGGTGTACATATAGTTACATTGAAGGTCATACGATGAATGAATTTCAAATATTGAGGGGTGCAGGACCCTCGAGTACTCCAATGGCGCCTCCACCAGTAGGACCAACTAGAGGAGTTGTGAAAGTTGCTACTACAACATCGTTTCATGGACCTGTTCAATATCATGCCTTTTTGAATAATCAAGAGGGTCAAAGAAATGAGTACTGTGAGACCTGTTGAAGTCATGGGAATTCTCCACAACATTTACCCATTTTGCAAAAGTATACACCTGTGCTGAATACAATGTATTGTGAGTTCTATGGTTCGCCAACTCAAAACACCAGTTAGTGTCATGCTCTGGATGCACTTGCAGATAGGTTGGATCGATATGCATTCATAGTAAATGAAGGACATCAAGGGTTGGGAGGAGATCACCGAGGAAGAGGGGGATATAGAGGAGGACATATTGGTGGAAGGAGGACCAATTCACTGCTACAATTTTGATGAACAAGGACACCTTGTGACAGATTTTCCACTACCAAGAAGACCTTGGTGTGCACACTACATGAACAAAACTCATGCTACTGAAGATTGTCCTGATATGATTGCTAAGTGGGAAGATCGAGCTAGACAAATAGGAGAAAATTTGATAAATTTTGAGCCTAGGGCTATAGCTAAAGGAAGGGGGCCTAATATTAATATCACTACCAGAGGAGGAGCAAAGACTTGTATTGATGCATAAAGTCCACATCAAATCAAAATTCATAAGGTTGTTCCAGAAAACAATAAGCATGATCTGATATGAAAAAAGAAATTATTCAAGAATGCAGTAGAAATATTGAGACAGATGCCTAGTTCTTCAACACCTGAAATTGTGGAAACTAGTTTCAAGTTGAATCCTCATCAACCAAGGATCACCAGAGAATCATCTACTCAGATGGAATGTTCAGGTAAGTCACATAAAAATGCCAATCTTTGGCTTCAGTTATTTTCTGACATTTTAGATGATGAGCAATTCATTGATAAGTTGTGGAGCACTATCAAATTGTCCTTGGGAGTCGAAGGAAATGAAAAAGAGTTCATTGCTACTAACCTCCCTGAGAGAAGCACAAGTAGAGTCTAGAGAGGAAAGAGGCAGACCGGAAGGGAATTGAAATTGAATGCCCAGATAGATGATTATGAAATTAAGGATGTTATGCTAGATCTAGGCTTTAATGTTAATATTTTTCCAAAGAAAACCTAGGAGGAAATGGGAAAAGACAAGCTATTTTATTCCCCTATTCATTTGTGGATGGAAAATCAATATTGCATCTTTCTAGTGGGGAGGCTACAAAATTTTGAAGTGCATTTAGCCAATGTCAAAATAATGGTCGAATTTGAAGTTATCGAAACTATGGGAGAAAAGGATTCCTATCCATATTTGTTAGGTGTTGAATGGGCCTATGAAAACTATGATGTTATTAATTTTAAAAAGGAAACCATGACCTTTGAGTCCGATCGAATGAAATTCACCCAACCATTAGATCCCTACCAAGGCCTACGATATAATGAGCTTGTAGATGATAACATGGAACATGATGTCCTCAATCAGTTGTATACGATGACTACAGGGAAGCGAGCTGATTATATTAAACCTAGTGCAGATGGCTTAGTGCGTTGGAGGAGTGTTCAATCCGAGGACAAATATTCTGAAGCAACATTTGATAATTGACAGGAAGGAAGGTATAAAAATTTCTCCAGGAACTGTGCTACTATTCATTCATTCAGATGGATTGGGATAGAGCTTAGGGAATGTCCAACCTATGATGAGACTTCATATTTACACTGTTTCCTTATGGATATGGAGTATACAATTGTGGAGGAGCAACATATTCCAGCTGTAGATATAGCCTTGAAATATACTCTTGATATGTGATGGGCTAGTTGCAAAGAAACCCTTTCTTCTTGGGATGAGGTTAAGCTTTGCATACAGTACCGTTTCGTTCATCCTTCGCCAGTCATTTGGTCAAGTGAAGATTATAAGAGGAAGAGTCTGATATTACCTCTGCAGACATATGCTGGTTTATCTAATCCAAATGAACACATCGAGCATTGTCTTAAGGTATGGAGAGTTGTGTAATTGCCTTCTCAGTTTTGGGTACCCCAATTCTTTCATTCTCTGACAACAATTCAAAAATCTTGGTATGTGCATGAAAAGACCAGACAACAAACTGCATGTTGGAAGATATTATAAGGTCAATTCTGCCATGATTTCTCCTTTTCTGGTAAGTCTTCCGAAATTACACTAGTATTGCAACAAATAAAGAAAATGTTGATCACTAATGAATTCAAAAGTCCACGTACTCACCTGCAGTATGTCCCGAGCATGAAGATTTGCTTCAATATAGTTTTTATCCATCCCCCTCTAGAATACCTATGGCATGTAGTAGGGTTGACAAGGACCTTGAAGATCCTGAATACTTGGAGGAGCTTAGACATTTGACCGTTAAGGAGTCTGCAGGAACAAGAGAAGTAAGGGATACTCTATTAGGTAATACCACTGGCTCATATGCTCAACCTATGAAGTTCTGGAAAATAATTATTGGAAGTGAAGAGCATCCCAAGATAGCTTATGTAGGAGATTATTGGGATCAACAAACTATGACAAAGATCTAGGCTCTGTTGCGGGAGTATGAGTATTTGTTCCAAAAAGTTTCTCATAATTAAAAGGAATTAAAGAGACCTGGGAGAAATGAAAATGGAACTTAAATCTGATGCTAAACCAGTCAAACACGGACCATACCAACTGAACCCTAGAGTCAAAGAAAAGGTCAAGAGGGAGATTGATAGGATGCTTGTAGTTGGGTTAATTTTTCTTGTGGATGAGGCCGAATGGATTAGTCCTATTTTCATACAGAGCAAGAACGGTATTGATGACATAAGAATTTGTGTGGAATACAGGTTTGAACTCGACTTGTGTACACGATCCTTTTCCTACTCCATTTAGTGATGAAGTCCTTGATCAGGTGGTGGGAAATGAAGCTTATTCCTTCACATATGGTTTCTTAGGTTATCATCAAGTCAGGATTGCAGAGGAGGACAAGAAGAATACCACCTTTACTACCGAGTGTGGTTCTTTTTCTTATAATGTCATGCCCTTTGGGCTGAATAATGCCCCTACTGTTTTTTCCAAGATTGTGATTGCTTCCTTTCAAGATTTTATTCACAAGTTTCTTGAAGTTTATATGGATGATTCGACCGTATATAACTTGTTGAAGGAGAACATAGATTTACTATGATTAATTTTTTACCATTGCAGGCAATTACATATCTCTCTAAATTTGAAGAAATGTATTTTTTGCGTGCCATTTGGAAATTTGATGAGACATATTGTATGTAGGGAAGGAATTTTGGTTCATCCTACGAAGGTTGTTGTAATTCTTAATATGCCACCTACTATGACTACTAAGCAGTTGCGGTCCACTATGGGTCATACTAGGTATTATTGCAGGTTTATCAAAAATTACGCAAGCATAACTACCCCACTGGAGAAGTAACTAAAGAAATCTAAAGTCTTCAACTAGAACCTTGAGTGCGATCAAGATTTCAACATTCTTAAAGAAAAGCTAAGTATTGCTACTATTTTGATATATCCTGTTTGGAAGGTGAAATTCCATGTACACATCGATGCTTCTGGCATTACTTTAGGTGTTGTCCTTGCGCAACATGGTGAAGGAAGCCTGGATCACCCTATTCATTTTGCTAGTAGAAATCTTTCACAAGCCGAGCACAACTATACTACCACTGAAAGAGAAGGTTTGGCCATGGTATATGATCTGCAAAATCTTAGACACTATTTGTTAGGATGTCAATTTAAATTTTTTACCGACCACTCAGCTTTGAAATATTTGGTCAATAAGCCTATGTTAGAAGGAAGAATTTGTAGGTGGTTGTTGTTTTTTCAAGAGTTTTCCTTTGAAGTTATTGTCAAACAAGGAAAAATGCATCATGGTCCTGATCACTTATCTTGGATAGACTAAGGAGAAAGTGGTGGAGTTGTAGATGACCAACCCCTAGATGCATATCTCTTTAAAATTGAGGCTATCCCAAATTATCTTTTTGATATTGCATTATTTATAACTATTGGTATTGTGCATGATGGATATTCTGCAACTTAGAAGAAGCACATGGTGGTCTGAGTAGCAGATTATCAATTGATCGCAAACCAACAATATAAGTTGGGGTTGGACATCATCCTTAGAATATGTGTATTTGATCATGAGCAACCTGAGATCTTGTGGGAATGTCACAATGGAGTTGATGGAGTAAATGCTCGAGGGAAAGTGACCACACAAAAGATACTTCGATCAAGATTATGGTGGTCAACTATGTTCAAATAAGCTAAGGATTATGCTAGATCATGTGATGTCTGTCACAGATTTGGTATGCCACCACACATGGACAAGTTTCCCTTACATCTTATTTGAACACTTCAAGCTTTTGAAAAATGGGTGGTTGAATTCAATGGACCTATCAACCCGCCAAACAAGCACTCAAAGGCCATAAATCATTACTGCAATAGACTATCTCACCCATTGGGATGAAGCATGACATGTTAGGGATTGTTCTATAGATACGACAACTAGGTTAATTTTTGAGAATATCATTACTCGGTTTGGGTGTCCTAGGATTTTGACTAGTGACCAAGGTATACATTTCATTAGTGAGAAAATAGCCACCCTCACTCGACAATTTCTGATTCAACATAAAAAAAAAGTAGTTAGTATCATCCGCAAGCCAATGGTAAAGTGTAAGCGTTCAACAAAATTCTGGAGAAAGTATTGACAAAAGTCTGTTGCGCTAATCATGATGATTGGGATGAGAGAGTTCCAAGTGTGCTATGGGCCTACAAGACCACTACAAAAAAATTACATAGGTACACTCATTTTCAACCGGTGTATGGGAGAGAGACAGTGGTACCAACTGAGTTCATAACTCCAAGTTTATACATTGCACACGTGACTCATATGATAGATGATGAATCAGTTGCAGAATAGGTTGTAGAGATATTGGAACTGGATGAAACCAGATTTCTAGCAGATTTTCATTAGACCATGGAAAAGGCTAGACAAAAGGTTTGGCATGACATGCACATCAAGACCAAGAATTTGGCGCAAGGATATTGAGTATTGGTCTATGACAGTAAATTTCAAAAGCATTAAGGGAAGTTACAAATACAATGGCTTGGACCTTTTATAGTTGCGGAAATACATGAATCGGGAGTTGTTAATGTAGCGCAATTGGATGGTGTTCTTCGTTCGAGATGGGTGAATGGCGCATGCCTGAAGCCCTACCTCTCTACTCATTGAAGAAAGCTTCCCTAGGCTCCTATAATAGGGAGTGAATAAATTAAGTAGGTTTCCATTTTGTTTTGTTATTTTCCCTTTTTTCTAATAAAGAAGTGACATGTTTAACTATTGCTCAACCCCAGAGTCTAGTTGTCTAGTCATTGTTTCTAGTTCATATCACATCATTGTGGTAAGGGGGAGTCCATGTCATATATTTACAAATATAGTAAATTCCTTTGTTCTAGTCATTGTTATGCCCATATCATAGTGTTTGTTAAATGCAATTAGTTCCTTCCCATCATTATCTTGTATGTGTCAAACAACACTCATTTATATCCAAAAGTTTGCCTGTACTTTTCTGGTTGATCACCAACCAAGTAGTTATTTTCCCGGGTAACATGGTCTATCAAGTTTGTGTTGATATTAGTGCTCATTAATGCCCAAATCATTGATATGATTTCCCCACATCTATCCACCATGCATGTTGTTAATGTCGAGTTCATTACACAGTTTCATCCTTAATGACAGTTTAATGCTCGTCCCACACCACTTTCCTCACGATTGTCTATAAACCAGTGGACGCTTCCTATTCAAGTTATCGTTTTTTGGTCGATTGTCTGAATTATTCACTCTAGATCCTAGTGAGGATCTTGTGATTCCATGTCTGCATCTTTGTCCCCCAATTTTTTGTGTATCGACATAGGTCCGCAAGCATGGGTCGTGCTACAACTTGAGCGACGATTGTAGTTCAACTAGATATCCATGATCCAAGAGTTGAGATAATGGGATATTTGCAGAGCAAGGTGGAATAGGTGAGGCTACTCAATATAATTTTTTTTTGATGGTGTTGGCGTGCGGTTGTAAAACCCTAGGTTCAGTTTATTCTACCAACAAACCCTGTAAACACCGGCCCTTTCGACATCACGTGCATATGAGTGAAGTCTCACCTTAGGCATCTATTGGGGCTATAGGAACCACATTTCTACATGGACGAGGGGATGGAAGGCCATCATAATCATGTTCATTCCTACTATTCTGCTTAGCGCACCGTATTCTTTGTCCCCTTTTCCTTGATTAATTAGTAAAATTTAATTATGCAGCATCATTATGACACAGATTGCAAAATCAACTATTCATTATAACATTCATCTTTACCGTGCATCAATAATTTACTACACAGATCTAGATCTATATATGCATAAATAGAACATCTATGAGAAATCACATAAAAAGACATTCAAACACTGAGTTTTAACGTGGTTCACCCAATCCTCGGGATATGTCCACAACGACTGGCTTCTTTATTATTCTCTGTGCAATCATCTTAGGCTTGCACACTATGCTTATAATAGATACATCATGATATCCTTCTCCATCCTTCCTAGCTACTCTGAAGTGCAAGCCTCTCTTTGCAGACCCTCCCTAAGGCCTC
Organism: Picea abies; assembly: GCA_900067695.1. Taxonomy (NCBI): domain Eukaryota; kingdom Viridiplantae; phylum Streptophyta; class Pinopsida; order Pinales; family Pinaceae; genus Picea; species Picea abies. The sequence continues at coordinate 8,973 of CBVK0100692401.1, forward strand.
AAACATAGACTATCTCTCTCATTCTCAATGTATTCTCTCAGCAACAATAACCTATTCTTTTACTCTCATCCAAACCCATTTTAACCAACCCATTACATATTTATATGTAGAATTTAGGGCTCAAAACCCTGCTCTCTTATCCCTCAAAACCCTATGACAACTCATGACAACTCATTGTAGGGTGTGATTTTTCCTACCTTTGTGTCTGCATGATACTTTTACACTCTTGATTGTTGTTCTTTATGCTTTTGTGTGTCTACTTGATTTTGCATGCCTAACCGATGTCCTTCCTGCTTTTGCACGCATTCTCAAAACCTATTTCTTTGAATTGCTTGTCCAACAAGCCCCCAACACTCACTTGTGGCTCATCCTGAGCCACTTAAGCCTATTGTGTCTCGCCCCTCCATGCTTCCATGAAATTTTCGAGGGTCTCCTTTGCTGTCACGACTCCTTTCTTAACCTCCATTTGTTGGTGTGTGGTTTTCATACCCAAGTTTTGGTTTATTCTACCAACAAACCCTATAGACACCGACCCTTTCGACATCACTTGCATGCAAGTGAAGTCTCACTCGAGGCATCTATTGGGGCTACAGGAATCGAGTTTCTGCAAGGACAAAGAATACAGTGTGCCAGGTAGAAAAGTAGGAATGAACATGATGATGATGGCCTCCCATCCCCTCGTCCCTACAAAAACTTGGTTCCTGCAGCCCCAATAGATGCCTTAGGTGAGACTTCACTTCCATGCAGGTGATGTTGAAAGGGCCGGTGTCTATAGGGTTTTTTTGTAGAATAAACTGAGCCTAGGGTATTAAATCCACACACCAACATATGTTGACTTGTTTCCCTAAATGAAAGTCGACACCTATATGGATTATATGACCCTACCGTCCGGGGACTTGAACTGGTAGTGGAAGCTTCCTTATTTGTCGCTTAAGGAGTCCGCTCTTGTGAATTTTCACAACCTACCACATTTTGGAACTACATGAGAAGTTGCAAGATGAACTAAGTTTCTTATTACTCACGTACACAATGATTCTTTGTGGCTGGACAAAGCATATCCCATCCATGTCGATGATATTCATCAATTGATAGGGCTTTCAATGGAGGGAGAAGACATATCCAAAGGATTCCAAAGCTTATGGAAGCATGACTGAAAGAAATGAGAGGTAAACCTATACATAAGGTTCGGTACCAAACATGGAGGCCGCAAAGTGCTTATTGAGCCTATTAATGACGAGTAAGTCCATTGTGCCTACTATCTCAATGTGGGTAAAGTCATGAAAAATTACTCCAAGGGTGAATGCAATCTAAATGCTATCTCCATCATTGAGTTCTATAAACAAGGATCACCATTAAATTGGTGCAAGTATTTGATGACTGAGATGCTGCAAGCTTACGTTGCGATGCATGATCGATGTGGTTATTTCATATATGGTTATATGTTGGTTGCATTTACAATGTGGAAGTGGAAGTCACCATATGGTTGCAAACTGTCATACACTCATGATCGTTGAATTGCTAAGATGTTCGACCTTTGGTAGGCTATACGTGACAACCCCAAAACAACATTCAAAAATACCACCTTCTTCTATGGTATAGTGATCTCATTAACACAACCCAATGAATGAGGATCCCACAAGAGTTGCTAAATCGACATACCAGTAATATTTGGTTCAACATGAATATAGAATATACTTTTGTGAGGCACCTAGGTGCATATCCATAGTTGTTTCACACTACTCCATTGCCTTTTTATCTTGACGAGGAGACTCTAGATGAGGAGGTCTGCTCATGGCCTAGAGTGCATAGGCAGAAGAAGAAATCAGGTATATCATATTAGATGCCTGCAATTTCGAGATTGGAGGCTCCAATGCAAAAAGATGTTCTAGGTTCTAGCATGATAGCCATGAAGAGACAACATATGCCCACAGACTCTGAGGAGGAAGAGGACGAAGAGGCCTTGCCAAGGTTAGTCTCGTTGTCACTATTTCCATCGATCCCAGATACTGATACATTCTCAGGTAAGGAGTTCCCTAAAGTTCTTGAGGCTATTTTTACAAATAAACCTTGCATTAGTTCTCCATCTTTGTCCACCGCACCCCCTTTTATCACCAACACAGTTCCTCTTGCTTGATTTTCACCACACACCCACACTATCCCCCCTATACCATC
>CBVK0100692402.1:0-11144 GCA_900067695.1 Picea abies
TAACGGTGGAAGCAAGGCTCACAGCGTTGGAAGAGAAGCTGGAAAATCTGTGGGGGCTCATGACCAACCTGGACGAATTCTTGCAGAACTTGGACAGTGAGGCTGGGAGAAGGATGGAGGCATTAGAAAATGATATCATCTACACAAGATCCGGCCTGAGTGAAGAGATCTGGAAGCTTAGGAAGGAACTGGGCAAGCCGAAACAAGACCATGAAGAAAGGATGCGGAATCTAGAACAACAGATGGAACAACTCAACAAGGAATGGGCAGAAGAAAAAGCGCAGTCCAAAGGGAAAGGGAAGGAGTAGTTCAGAAGCACTCCCCCAAGCAAGAGTTCTCTATAAACATCTGGTAACAGTTAGAAAGGGCGTCTAAGTAGTCGTGTTGCAACTGGGCAAGCCAAAACAAGACCATGAAGAAAGGATGCGGAATCTAGAACAACAGATGGAACAACTTAACAAGGAATGGACTAAAGAAAAAGCGCAATCTAAAGGGAAAGGGAAGGAGTAGTTCAGAAGCTTTCCTCCAAGCAAGCATTCTCTATAAACATCTGGTAACAGTCAGAAAGGGCGTCTAAGTAGTCATGTTGCAGCCAGTTTTGGCTTCTAAGTGGCATGTAATAGCTGATACGAAGAGAAGTATTCTCTAGTTAGTTTAGCAGCAGTCCTACTACTATGTAAACAACATCAGCGATTTTCTGCATTTTTTAATAAAAGCCCCATTACTCGCTTCTGTAAAAAAAAAACAACTAGTGATGAATGACCTATCAACCCTATGGTTTTTAGCTTGAGAAGACATATGAGCATTAGCAATATAAAAATGGCATTATTAGAGTGTTTGACAATAGGTTGTTTGAAACACTTGCAATCTAACATGCATGGAATCATTTTCAATATCAAATAACATTAAGAAAAAATGAATCTACATATTGATATTTTGAAACTGTATCCATTGCAGATCATCATTTTTTTATGTCATCTCACCAAGATATTCAATTTTCATAGTATACATCTCTAGTTGTTTGCAATATGAATCTATAGTGTGATATAACTCAAAACCTCTTACACGTAGATATGGATTCTTAACCAAAACACCAAACTAGAGAATTCAAATATAGACCAACCCTATTATAGTGCATAAATGCTTTATGATCTATATCAAATTTTAAACTATACAACTCCAATTTAAGATACAATATTTTACATTGACAAATTATGGGTTCCATGTTCCAAGTTTTTCCTTGTTGGAAAAAAGGATAGGTTGTAAGATTCAAAATTCAAAAACCACTATTTTGGACCTCTTAAGTCATGGTGAGAACATGTGTGCCTAATAAGCACATGGTTAAACTTGATAAGTCATGGTGAGAACATGTGTGCCTAATAAGCACATGGTTAAACTTGATCCCTCAAATAATAAGTAATCTTTATATTCCAATTGTAGTTGATGAATTGTATTTGAATTCATCATAACCTAGTGTTCTTTAGTTATGATCACACTTCACATGGGAAATTTATTATGGAGAAATTGGTTGTGAAAACATTACACACATATATACCAAGATGTGGGTTGTACCAAATACGAAGAATCCAAAATGTTTTTGTGTCAAGATCACTAGATGAATTAGCTTGTGGCAAATGAAAATTTTCACCACTCATGCACTTTATGTTTGGTGGCTATACTATTTTCTTTATTTGTCTAGATATGTCAGATGTTATTAACATCATAAAAATGTTCTTCAATTTTCTACATGCATATATACATTTACACTCACATGCACACCAATGAATGTACAAACAAACATGGCATATTTTTGTAACGTTTATGAAATTGTTATAGTTGAATTGTTGCTCCATATGAAACCAATTAAACTTGTTCAACTTATAGTCCAACACTCTATGTTTGTCAGGATTTGAACCTTGGTTCATGAACTTTAAACAATTTTTTCTCTTTTGTAATTTCTTTGTGTCCCAAATATTTTGGTTACTTCCATAGGACTCATTATGCATAAGATGTTGAATTTAGAGATGCTATATTTATGCCATGTTTTTCCATTTTGGTTCACCATATAGATAAAAAAAGAAAACAAACAAATGGGATTGTAATCAATGGAATGAAAGAGTATAGATGAATAGTCAAAAATATTTATATTACATGCAAGCCAATGAGTTGGCATAAGTCCATTACATCATGAGAGCACCAACATTAAGACTATGTATGATGCATCCTAACATATTAGGAGAAGGGAAATGATTTATTGTTCAAGCCAAAATACAAACAATCCAAATTTACAAAATTCCAGCGCCATTGTTCAAGCCAAAATACAAACAATCCAAATTTACAAAATTCCAGCGCCGTGAGCAGGGAGAATCATCTAGACCTTTAACCCATGAATAAGGTGGCTGGCTATAATCTAGTCCACCTTACAAACACATGAAAAAAAAACCAATAATACAAAACCTATGTATAGATACCTTTAGGAGACACAACTTGAATTAACAAATCCTAAGCCTCACATGCCATTGATCAAAACTAAACAACCCACTAGTGATTCCACCAATAAAGTGTTTGAATTATTGACATTGATGTCAAAGGATTAATGATGTCATTGTTGTCATATTGTGGCATTACAATACACACAACATTTCCAAGATTGGTTTATATATAGGTCTACAAGTATATTAAAAAAGGGGTGCATGAGAAAAAGTAAAAAGTGAAACGGTGGTTTAAAACCCATGGGTTTGGGGTATTTTCCCATGGTATTTGGGGTATTTTCCCATGGGATTGGGAATTAATTATTTAATTAAGGTACATGTCCCTTCATGAAGGTTTATGAAAAAGTATAAAAAGAGAAAGCATTGAGAGAAAGTGTGAGTGTGAAAAATGGATTAGCAAAGATTGAATTACGAAATTAGTGTCAGGTCATCTTGGCATTTTCATGATACATTTTTTTCTGGGACATTTCAAACCTTGAAACTTTTCAAAGACATAGGAGAGATTGTGATGTACATGTGGTACATAATTCAAATGTTGGTTCATTGTAATTTCAGAGATATACCCTATGGAAGTTAGGGTTCTTGAATGCTCCTAAAATCAATTTCAAACAAATCATCTTGGAACTTTCGCTATAAATTAGTTTCTAAGATGTTTCAGACCTTGAAACTTTGTAGAGACGCTATAAATTAGTTTCTAAGATGTTTCAGACCTTGAAACTTTGTAGAGACATAGGAGAGATATTGAGGTATATGTGGTACAAAGTTTGGATGCTGGTTCACTATACATTAAGAGATATTCCATATTGAAGTTAGGGTTCTTGAATGCTCCTGAAATAAGTTTCAAACAAGCCATCTTGGAACTTTCGCCATAACTTGTTTTATGGGATGTTTCAAACCTTTAAACTTTGTAGAGATAGAGGAGAGATCTTGGTGTACTTGTGGTACAAATTTGAAATTTAGGATCGCTACAATTTCGTAGATATGCCCTGTGGAATTTAGGGTTCCTAAATGCTTCTAAAATCAGTTTCAAACATGCCAGCTAGGCATTTTCACTATAACTTCTTTTCTGGGACTCTTCATACTATGAAAATTTTAGATAATAGAGGATACATACATAAGTACTTCAAGTGACAATTTCAAAATCATATTTGCAAAATTGGATACGTGGAATGTTGTACAAGTTCATTCTTAGGAAGAAGCCCAAAACAAAAAGCTTTGAGAAAGTTTCCATTTGGAAATTCCAATTTTGGTCAGACCTAGTAAACATAGAAGTAGTGAGTAGACCTAGTGAATATAGAAGCAATGAATATAAATAGTGAAGGTAGAAGCAACAAGAAGGCCCGGTGAAGGCAGAAGTAGCAAGCAAACTCGATGAAGGTTGGTGCAACTCACACAAAGAGATTGATGTGTCTTGCTAAGTTGGTGCTTAGCGGTGGGGATTGGTGTCTAAAAATATCTATAAGAGTAGGTTGGTATCGCTCAAGCAAATATATTGATGTCTCTTGTTAAGTTGATGATTAGTGGTGGGAATTGGTGTCTCAAGTAGATTGGTGTCTATGAAGATTTGTAAGAGTAGGTTGGTTCCTACCAGGATTTGTACCAGTGGGGATTGGTGTCTCGAGCAGGTTGGTGCCTATAAATATTTGTAACAAATAGGTTGTTTCCTATAAATAATTATAAAGAGAAATTTTGTGGCTTTATCCTAAAAGGGTTTCCACGTAATCTTGTGTTCCATGTTATGTGGTTAATAGATCTCATATGTGATTGTTTTCTTATGTTTGATGAATTTTTGAAAGAGAAAAAAATTGTCTTATATTGAGTCACACCCCCCTCTCAGTATAAGTTTGTGATAAACAATTGGTGTTAGAGCGAGGTTCCTTTGGAAACATCCTAACCACTGGAAGGTAGATCTCGGGAGCACACATGGCTGGTCATGAATATTTCTATATAAATAGAGCTCCATTGTTTTACAATACAAAATATTCATTCTAGAGCATAAGGATGAAAACATATCTAATGGCCCTTGGGTTTGATATTTGGAAATCAGTCATGACTGGTTATATTGCCCCAACAACTCCACCAACATATGCAACCAAGAATAATCCTAGTGAACATAATGCAAAAGCCATGAACGCCATCTTGTGTGGTCTATCCTAATACAAATTTGTAAAGGTGATGCATTGTAGATAGACAAAAGAAATTTTGGACAAGCTTCAAAATATCTATGAAGAAGACAATTCGAGAGCCAAAAAATGAAAGACAAAGATAATGTTGCATCCTATCTTCTCCGAGTGGATGAAATTGTTAACACAATAAGAGGACTTGGTGAAAAGGTTGAAGAATCAATTATTGTACAAAGGGTGTTAAGGTCACTCCCCTTAAGATTTGATGCCAAAGTTTCCACCATTGAAGAAATGAAGGATCTTGATTCATTAACAATGGATGAATTGCAAGTGATCCTCATGATGTATGAAATGATGAGAGAGAAATAAAAGACATCAAAAAAAGAAACAACCTTTAAAGCCTCAAAGAAGACAAAGAATGGAGAGAATGAATCAAGCGATAGCTATTATAATGAACCAGATGCAATGGAAGCCCATTTTGTGAGGAAACTCAAGAAAGGATCTAGAAAATATAAAGGTAAGCTTCCCTTTAAATGCTTTAATTGTGGAAAAGTAGGACATTTTGATGATAAGTGTCCATATGAAAAGGATGAAATTAGTGATGATGAAGAAGGCCATAATGTAAATAAAGGGAGAAAGCATAATAAATACAAAAAGAACCACAAACATGATAGGGAAACGAAGAAGAACTCTTATAAACAAAATGATAATCTCTACTCAAAAGGGGTTAGTGACTCGTTTGAAGAAAACAATGAAAACAATTTCTATAGTGATAGAGAAGAAACTCTCTTTATGGAAATAGAAACAAGTATTTATGAATACAAAGGGATAGAAATGATGGACTTAGAAGAAGAGGAAAATGATGAAGCTGATGGGGAAGTGAATCTTGAAGAAGAACACATTTGTGCCTTAAGCAAAATAAAGAAGCTTAGAATCTTGAAGAAGAACACATTTGTGCCTTAAGCAAAATAAAGAAGCTTAGAAAAAAGAATTTAAAAGAAAAGGAGCAGTTGCAAAAATATGAAGAAGAGGATCATGATTCAAAAGAAAAAATGTCACAAAGCCTTGAAGAAATAGAAAAGACCATCATGAACCTAAAGTTTCAATTAGAAGAAGCAAGAAGGATGGACGAAGTGGTGAGAATCCAATTGAAGAAAAAAGAAGAAAATTGCAAAGAGCTAGAATTTGAAATTGTTTCCTTAAGAAAGGAATTGGATAAAACATCGATTAAGTTGAATAGAAGCTTGAACTTTGAAAAGAGTACTGAAATATTACAATTAAGTTGAATAGAAGCTTGAACTTTGAAAAGAGTACTGAAATATTACATAATATCGTCAATTGTCAAAGGTCTCCATTCATTAAGATTGGTCTTGAATATGATGATTTTGTTGCCTCCCTTCGTACACTTGGCATTGCTACAACCAAGGAATTTTTATTTGTTGTAGGTGGAGTTTAGATTGGTTTTCTAGAAGAGAAACCTACTGTTGATTGTGCTAAACATATTTATGAGTTTCATGTTCCTCACATGGAAGAATTTGAGCATAGAAATGACACTATTGTTGACATGCTAGGTGTTTCTACTCCTGTAACTGAACCTAACCCCAAGCCTAGTTCCTCTGATTATACATCACAAAAATATTTTCCCTATCATCATCCTCACCATTAAAATCAAAGGAATGGAAATCATGCTTTCAAATATTTGTAGAAGAGACATGAAAGACATAATTGTGGACCAATGCTGACTACTAGGATAGATTGTGGTTGGATTGATGGATGGTCGTGGAATCATTTAACTAGATGTTTGAGGACTTCATATCGTTGTGTATCATCGGATGTATAGTTGTGCAATGTTCCTCTTACTTATCGATGATTGCATTGGAAGTGGTCGATTGCGGATTGACCTGACATGAAATTCGAATGGAGTTTCAACTGAGTGCTTAAGGAGAAGCAAACATTCAGGGGGAGCATCCCTTTTCCATTAATTTAAAAGGAGGACGATTTCAGATAGGGGGAGAATTATTTCTATTCCTTGGAGAGTTGCAAATAGGGGGAAAATTGCAGACATGGGGAGAATTGTTTCTATGCATGGTGGAATATGCGTTTCGTTGTAGGATTGCCATCAATGAAAAAATGGGACATTGTTGGAATTATTTTCATTGATGTCAAAGGATTAATGATTCCATTGATGCCATATTATGGCACTACAATACATACAAAATTTCCAATATTGATTTATATATATAGGTTTACAAGTATATTAAAAATTGAGTGCACGTGAAAAAGTAAAAAGTGAAATGGTGGTTTCAAACCCATGGGTTTGGGGTATTTTCTCGTGGTATTTGGGGTGTTTTCCCATGGTATTGGGAATTAATTATTTAATTAATTAACATGTACCTTCATGAAGGGTTATGAAAAACTATAAAAAGAGAAATCATTGAGAGAAAGTGTGAGTGTGAAAAATGGATTAGCAAAGATTGAATTGCAAAATCAGTTTCAAGTCATCTTGGAATTTTCATGATAAATTTATTTTCTAGGATATTTCATACCTTGAAACTTTGCAGAGATAGAGAAGATATCGTGTTGTACATGTGATAAAAATTTCAGATGCTGGTTCACTGTACTTTCAGATATATGCCCTATGGAAGTTAGGGTTCCTGAATGCTCCTGAAATTAATTTCAAACAGGTCATCTTGGCACTTTCCCTATAACTTATTTTCTGGAATGTTTCAGACCTTGAAAATTTTCACTGATAGAGGATATATCTTGGGGTACATGTGGTACAAATTTCAATTGTTGTTTTGCTATATTTTTGGAGATATTCCTCGTGGAAGTTAGGGTTCCAAAATTCGATTGAAATCAGTTTCAAACAGGTAAGCTTGGAACTTTTTCTATAACTTATTTTCTGGGGTGTTTCAAACCTTGAAACGTTTTAGAGACAGAGGAGAGATATTGATGTACATGTGGTACAAATTTTATATGTTTGTTCACTATAATTTCAGAGATATGCCCTATGCAAGTTAGGGTTCCTGAATGCTACTAAAATTAGTTTCAAACATACCAACTTGGCATTTTCAATATGACTTCTTTTATGGGACTCTTAAGACTGTGAAAATTTTAGAGAACGAAGGAGACATACAGAAGTACCTCAAGTAACAATTTCAGAATAATATTTACAAAATTGGATATGTGGCATGCTGTAAAAGTTCATTCTTGGGAAGAGGCCCAAAACAACAAGCTTTGGGAAAGTTACCATTTGGAAATTCAAATTGTAATCATACCTGGTAAAGGTAGAAGTAGTGGGCAGACCTGGTGAAGGAAGAAGCAGTGGGTAGACCTACTAAAGGTAGAAGCAAAAAACATACCTGGTGAAGGCATAAGCATCAAGCAGACCGGGTGAAGGTTGGTGCAACTCACACAAAGAGATTGGTGTCTCTTGCTAAGTTGGTGCTTAGCTATAGGAATAAGTGTCTCCAATAGATTGGTGTCTATGAAGATATGTAAGATTATTTTGGTGCCTCTCAAACAAAGAGATTGGTGTCACTTGCTAAGTTGGTGCTTAGCGATGGGGATTGGTGTCTCTAGTAGATTGGTTTCTATGATGATCTGTAAGAGTAGGTTGGTGCCTACTAGGAATTTTACCAGTGGGGATTGGTGTCTCCAGTAGGTTGGTGCCTACAAAGAATTATAAAGAGAATCTTTGCGGTTTTCTCTCGAAATGGTTTCCATGTAAATCTCGTGTTCCATGTTCTGTATTTAATAGATCTCATATGTGATTGTTTTCTTATGGTTGATGAATGCTTGAAAAATATTTTTTTTTGTCTTATATAGATTCACCCTCCCTTCTTAGTATAAGTGTGTGCTCAATAAAAAGGGATGATAATAGACCCATAATGATTCCACTAACAAAGGGCGGACTGCAAATAACAAGAAAAATGGCAAGAGCATCACCTTTGGTTCTAGTGAAGACACACAAGACAAGAAGGGAGGATTGTATTACAATATTAGTCTAGTTGTAATAAATATACAAAATGTCTTCATAGGGATAGTTAGGGCTTAAGTAAAGACCTAACTTTCCCAAGAGAACCATATAGGTCACCCAAGTTAGACAAAATAGCAGCCTTCAAAAAGATCCACACAAGTGATAACCCTAAAATGCACAAACCTTGTTGTCTACTACCATTTCCTCTGATCAAGTGCATACATTGAAAACAAACCATGTAACACATATTTGGACAACATCTATTTTGTTATCCCAACTTAAAACACCATAGTTGTATCCACCATGAAATTCCCCAGTGTGCTTGGATATTCCCATGGTAGTGGCTAGTTGAATATAAGAGTTATTCCTTGTGGCGTAATACATAGTACCAACAAGAACACATACTGAGATTTGCTTGTTCCTCCATATTATTACATTCATAGCTACACATTCGATTTAGGGTTTTAAAACCATCTCAAGATGAAAATGGGCACTTCAACCTACTTAGAAAATAATATAAAAACTAAAAAATCTAAAATTTCTCAACAAAGTTTCAAAATAATCTTCACTACTAACCTAAAAATTATGATCAAAAACACATTTTCATTTGCAATAGTATTCAAATTGAAAATCAAGAAAACAAATCAAGAAAGGGAATTGTCTAAATATTTGAGGATTTCAACCTATTTTGGTCATATATTCCCCTCTTTTTGTCATGATTTGGCCCATTTTATTTGTATATGGGTCTAAATCATGGAATATTTAGGTAAGACCATCAAGAAAAGGGCATATGGGTCTAAATCATGGAATATTTAGGTAAGACCATCAAGAAAAGGGCATTGTTTAAATATTCAACGTTTTCAACCTATTTTGGCCATATATTCCCCTCTTTTGTTGTGATTTGACCCTTTGTAGTCGTATATGGGTCCAAATCTTTGAATATTTAGACAACACCATCAAGAAAGGGTGTTGTCTAAATATTCGATGATTTCAACCTATTTTGGTCATATATTCCCCTCTTTCGGTCGTGATTTGACCCATTTTAGTAGTATATGGGTGGAAATTGTCGAATGTTTACACAACGTCATCAAGAAAGGGAATTGTCTAAATATTCTTCAAAATGTTTACACAACGTCATCAAGAAAGGGAATTGTCTAAATATTCTTCAACCTGTTTTGGTCATATATTCCCCTCTTTGGTTGTGATTTAACCCATTTTAGTCGTATATGGGTCAAAATTGTTGAATATTTAGACAACACCATCAAGACAAAATTGTCTAAATATTGAATGATTTCAACCTATTTTGGTCGTATTTTCCCCTCTTTTGGTCATGATTTGACCCATTTTAGTTGTATGTGGGTCCAAAACATTGAATATCTAGAAAACACCATCAAGAAAGGGCATTGTTTAAATATTCGACGATTTCAACCTAATTTGGTCATATATTCCCCTCTTTTGGTCATGATTTGACCCATTTTAGTTGTATATGGGTCCAAATAATCGAATATTTCGACAATGCCATCAAGAAAGGTCATTATCTAAATATTCGATGTTTCAACCTATTTTGGTCATATATTCCCCTCTTTTGGTTGTAAGTTGACCCATTTTAGTTGTATATATGTCCAAATCGTTGAATATTTAGACAACGCCATCAAGAACGTGCATTGTCAATATATTTGACAATTTCAAACTATTACATTTGCCTCCTTGAAAAACATATGTATAGGCTTCTCATGGTCGAAGAGATGCTTAATTGAAGATGGAATTGAAGACATCTTAGGTTTCTTGTATTTCTCATCCTCCAAATTAAAATAGGATGAGTCATGCCTGGATTTTTTTTTGGTGACCTTCTCCATCACACTATCCATGAATAATGCTAGCTTATCTAGATGCTCCTCCATTTTGACTAATAAACATGAGAGAAAAAGAAAAAACCATAGACACATGTTCAAATCTTGCTACAAACTTAGATTTATTAGTAACAGAGCAATACAAATTTGTTGGAAAATGGAGAATCAAAATGGAGAATCGGTGCACTACAGTAAATAGGAAGACAAAAGAAACAATGGGCATTAAACCACAACACTTGCTAGGATAAAAATATATGGACATAAAACTAGAGTTGTGGTCTGTGTAGAGCCAACATCAACCCTATAAAAGTAGAAATATTTCACCCAAACCCAAAACAAAAACACGTTTAGCTATAAAAGTAGAAATATTTCACCCAAACCCAAAACAAAAACACGTTTAGTAAACAATTTATCGACTTGCAAACAACCAACAACTAGACCAGAAGGACCAAGTAATGCAGAAAACCAACAACCAGTTCTCACCAATGGAATAATATGGGTATGAATGAGGGTATCAATGTGCCACAATTCCCGCATCTCCCTGATTCAATTTGCCACATCTTCCACAATTCCTGGATTCAATGTGGCATAGTTCCCATAGATCCCCCATTGAATGTGCCATAACTCTCGAAGTATTGACAACCAATGTGGGTGCAGTGTAAAGGAAATCTTACACCATTTCCAAGGCTCCAACAAACAA
>CBVK0100692403.1:0-11143 GCA_900067695.1 Picea abies
ACCGAGATCTACACTCTTTCCCTACACGACGCTCTTCCGATCTCACATCTCTTTTGCCTCAAATATGAAGAATCTTTTCTGTAATTCAGGAAAACGATCTTCTATTATCTTCCTTGTGAACTTAATAGTTTGCAACTTTAAGTTCTGTATCACTATCCATTTTTCGATTTCGTTCATATTGATTACCTTAATTTTTGGGATCTCTACCTTCATTTCCTCCAAATCTTCCTTGAACCTTAGCTGGCGCTTGACAATGTTAATCTCTCCTAATAACCCAGGACAGTCATTTTTTCCAATATTCAATGAAGTTTTTTCTAAGAGATCAAAAATTCCTTGACAATCATCATTGACATCTCTGGTTATTCTTTTATTTTCGGCCAGGTTTGCTTCCCACACTTTGAGTATTACATCTCCTTTAACCTGTTCTGAAATGGATAGTTTCTGAATCTTTCCGACCTCTTCCTTTGTTGAAAGGGCTACTTCTTTTTGGAAAGTCATTCTGGCTGCTTTCACTTCTCTTTCTTTCTGGAGAACATTCTCCAAATATTTATTTGTTTCCTGAAAGTAATTCTGGATAACTTCTAGATTTAAAAACACTTTCTATTGTTCTTCTTCTATCTTCAAATGTATTCCCAATACTTGAGCCTAGAAAATTTCAAGCTCTACCACTTGATTTGAAATAGTGCTAATCTTATCTTGTAATTGTTTATTTGCTTCTTCTTGCTTTAGGACCTGTTCTTGAGTGACCTGTATTATCTGATTTGCCTCCTCTAAGCTTGTTTTCATTTTCTGAATCTCTTGAATATCTTTTAATCTAGCTTGTTCTAGACCCTTTTTTATTCCCCAACTAATATTTCTTTCGGTTTCTTTCACTTTACCCTGTAGCTGAGCTATCGTTTGGTCTTTTTGTTCCAACATAGTTGTCAAACTGCCCACAGAATATAAATTTTCCAACGCTAAAGCTCCCATCGTGCCTGCCATCTCTATAGAAAATTCTCCATCTTTAAGTTTCTTTCCATCTATAATGACCCTATGATTTTTAACCATCCCATCTCCTCTTGGATGGATTTCCTATTTCAATATTTCCCTTCTCTTTTTACTAAAAAAATAATCTGATGAAGGAATCTCATTCCTAGAAATTGGCTCCAGATCACTGACATACAGAGCTCCCTCATGGGGGTTTCCATAAGTGGACTGCAATGGAGTCAAGGAAGTAATCGGACTTCCAAGTTCTGTCGATGTTGTTCCTCCTGTCTTTTCTAGAACATCCTTAGGGATTTGTGGGGATGTTTCTAGCTCCTTTCCCTTTCCTGCCTCTGATTCTTTTTTCTAGGAAATTTCTGTGTCTTGTGAAGGTATTCTAGTATCCTTCATCTTGCCTTTAGTATTTTCTTTGTCCTATATATTTGTTTCAAAGCCTAGGGGAGACCCTTCCTGCTCTAGAGGTGGGGTCATAGCTTCGCCCTGCAAAATTTTGGGTAAACAACTTCGCCTATGGCTCTGGAATGACGCGAAACCAATCTGTGAGTCAGGTGGCAGGGCCTGTACTCTATTCAATACCTCTTCATAGGATTTAACCTCCTTGAATACGTCATCATAAATAGATGTTTCGTGCTCATGGGATTTTAAATTACAATGCATCAAATGTTTGCTTACTAATTAATAGGGGTTATGCTTTCTATGTTCAATATCTACCAATTTTACTTCTTCTAGTAATTCAGCCTCTACTTTAGAATGGCCTAGATTCAGTAATGAAAATTTCCCGATATGTACAGGGAAAGTTGGCCATGACTTCTTCTGAGCTGCCTTTAGCTCTAATCCAATGCCACCTTTTACTATCTGGTGGGCTACCTCTCTACACACCAATCTGTCCGGTAGGAATTTAGGGAGTGCATGAGGGGGAATAGAACAACCATAAACCCTAATGTAGGAAAAATTCTCATCAATAAACCAGTCGGCTATTTCTTTAATATTTTTTGTGACTGTATCAAAAATGCGAGGGGGTTCGCATCCAAAAAATATTTTATGCATCAAAATTATAACAAAATGACAAATTTCATAAAATGCATCCTTAGCATTTTCTTCGTAAAGGGTATAAAGATATTCATGAATGGGTTCTGGACAGGTTATGTTCCAACTCCAATTCATTAAGGAAAAAGGAGTCACATAGCAGATTGCATCCATAAGGTATGCTGACATGTAAAAGGCCACTGGTTGTCCCTTAGATTTTGCAACTCTATAGTTTGAGATTTCTTATGTTAGGTTATCCGACAAAATCTTACTCCAGTTAAAAACATATCCTTCTGAAGCTTCTTCTAAAAAGGGCACCCAGTCTACATGAAAATAGCAGGGATCTTTTCTCCCGAAAAGTCTACATAGCATAATGGCTACATAGACCATGTATTCATTCAAGGATGTTGTAGCATAAACCCCATGGGTATCGGCCCTAAATTTTGATGGACATCTCCACTAGTTTTTAATTATATCAGGATATGTCCAGTCTACCTTGGTGCATTCTTTCCTTTGAAATTCTGCTAAAAATTCGGCATTAAAATTGTGTTTAGGATTTGGCAAGAGTTTATACATTACTTGTATATGTTCTGGCCTGAATGAGCCAACGATGACTCCTTGATCGTTTAAGATGATCCTCGTCGGAATATCAACCTTTTCCAGGGCCCAACTAATCATATC
The DNA here is from genome assembly GCA_900067695.1 of Picea abies. Classification (NCBI taxonomy): domain Eukaryota; kingdom Viridiplantae; phylum Streptophyta; class Pinopsida; order Pinales; family Pinaceae; genus Picea; species Picea abies. The sequence continues at coordinate 2,692 of CBVK0100692403.1, forward strand.
ATTGTATGCCACGAGCCGAGGGTGCGTGACGATCTTATGAAGCTCTGATTCTGCTATGTCCTGATACTGATTCTCAGAATCAATATGAGCATTCTTGAATTCACATTCTAGAAATTCAGAGATTTGAGTCCAAGATTTAATGGAGTCTATAGCATGTTGTGTGGTGTCGGAGATGATATCTCCTTCCTGTGTATCTTCACTCTTCTTCGGTGCCTTTTTCGGTGCCATGACTTTACATTAAATGGAAAACCTATCACATAAAAGGAATGAATGAGCTCAGTTGAGTGCTTCTTGTGCTTGATAAAATGAAAACACAGACATTCAAATGCTCTTTTAATTCATTTAACAATGATGGGATTGACGCAACTGACAAGAATTCAAGACATTTAATGCGGTAGATATTTTACTGAGATATGCATTAGTACCACGTATCACCAGTTATTATTTATTTAAGATGGCCACATTTTGGCACCTTTGAATTTTGAAGAAAACTTAGAACATTTTACTCAATCGGAAACCGAAACATGAATGAAACCCTAAAAAATGATTATCATTAATCATGCTTTGGAAGAAGATTAATTTGTGCTAATCACAAATTAAGAGTCAAGATTTTGTTTTTTTGGATTTCGAGGATCGTGTTGTCGAAAGGTATGTTATCTTGAAATTTGATCTCCGAAATCGCAAAATCGTGACAAGGTTAATTAAGACTTAAACGTTTTAGCAAATTAATTGATTGATATTAAGCATTTTAGGATTTCAGGGATCATTTTGACAAGAAGTATGTCATTGATGAATCCCGATTTCCAAAGTTGCGAAATCACGACGTATTTAAAAATAGGACTTAAATTCATCTTAATTAACTAACTAATCAGGGTTAAGGACAAAATAGAGCTAGTTCATCTTAACACAAATTATGGGTCAGGATTTCACGATTTGGGATTTCGGGGATAAGAGGAGGTAACCATAAAGATTAAAAGGACAAGGAGGAGGGAAACAATAAGAGAAAAATCCCTTAGAAGAAGAGTCAGATCATAGGAAGGATCGACATGAATAACAATCTTGTCAATTGATGAAAATTCCTTTGGTCCCTTTATTTGAATATTCTTTAAGTACTTAATTTGTTCATGCTCTGTTATATTCTTCTTCTTCTTCTTCTCCCTCATCTTATGTTGCCTCTACATTCTGTGTATTTCCATTGGTTTCCTCTTCTCTGGATGCTTTATCCTCTCCTACTTCCACTTATTATACTTCAACTCCTTTATTTTCTTCTTCTTCACTAGTAGGAACTTCCATGCCTTCCATCTCTTTGGATAAATCAAAGGATATTGTAACTCATGTCCCCATGACTATTTATAAGGTGGTTATACCTACCTTCCTTGTTATGAAACCCAACTTGGATTTCCTAGTTGTTTTTTTGTTTGATCAAGCCAGGGAACAATAATGGAAGGATGAAAATATATCCATTATTGATCTTGGTGCTCAATATTCATGTGACGTATCCAGACCACCAATCCAGGCCACATCAATGCGTAAAAATATGAATACCAAACAATAATGTACCCACTTCCTAGGTACCTCTAAATTCATCTTCTTGGGAAAACACAAATTTCTGTTACCAATCTTTATTAATCAAGAAACATGTAACCAACACATACAATAATCAAGAAACATGATAAATTGTAAAATAATTGACTAATATGCCATGCACAACAATAACAACAAGCATACACAATGTAAATACATCTAAGAGACAATTAATACACATCATAATATAATTACATAGAAAACATAGAGAGCACTTATCTTTTCAAATAACTATTCGCCAACTAGTTGCAAATGTCGAACATTCCACCCAACCAGAGACATTGTTGTTCCAAATATCAACAACATGTCACCCTTGATCCAGGGATATGAATCCATAAGGACGGGTCTTAGGCCGACTCTAACACACAACCAACTATCAAAATCTCTCGGTTTTCCCAAGCACACAACAAATCCTATTTTACCATCTCTCTCCCCCCTTCAGCCTGCACAACCCAAATAAATGAACCCCTTTCTTTTCAAAGCAATCCCTCAAGCCATTCCACTTATTTTCCAGGGCTCTAGTGCTATTGGTTAGGAAATATCAATGTTATAAACTCCAAGTAATATCAATTATGGATAGTTCTCTCTCTACTTCCATTATTCTCATGCACAGAGGTATCTATTCCCTCCTAAAATAATCAATAATTTCTTACAACCAACAAGCAATGACTCCTCTTTCCCCATAATTCGTTCCCCATGCCTAAACCAAGAGAAATAATGAATGAGGAGCGAAAAATGAGTGAGTAACAATGAAAGGGTGAACAATAAAAATGAGTGATTAACCCCCAAACAACCCAAAAGAGGGGTTTATATAATTACATGCAATTAAGCACCACATGGCATTCCCCAAGAAGCTAATGTAATAACGTTTTCCCAAATAATACCAATATGGGTAGATAAAATATAATAAAATACTTAGCCCCTTTATCCCCCTCTATCGTGGAATCATAGTCCCCTATCTTTGTCCTTGTCTGTCTTGCAGTCATCAATGTATTTTGTTAATAATACTCAAAGCATTACATTTCTAGGAAGCCTTTCAAATTTATAGGAACTTCGACTAACATATTGGCTCACTAGATTAAGTATCATATGTACAAAATACATTATTAATTCAGGGACTCAAAACCAAGGAATTACATTCCCCTCCCCCTTATTTCGACATTGTCCGCATTGCATATAAAAAAAATCAAAAATTTTAAAATTATTTAAAAAGTGGTGGGTACTCTGCCCACATGGAATCTTCATGCTCCCAAGTAGCATCTTCATGACTGTAACATGTCCACTCAACCTTTACCAATCCTATGGATCGATTCTGGAGCACTTTGACCTTCCTATCCAATATGCGCACCAGCTGGACCTGAAAGTCTCATTCTGGCTCCACTTGAATGAAATTCCAATCAATAACATGGTTATGATCACGCACATACTTTTTTAGAAAATATACATGAAATACATTATGCACATTCATGGAAGAAGGCAATGCAATCATGTATGCAATTGACCCTATTCTTCCCAATATATCAAATGGATCACATAATATAACTGCTAGATTTGTACAACTACCCAACTTTAATGAGATCTTCTTGGGATTCACTTTCAAAAGAACATGCTCTCCAACTTTAAATTGTCTAGATATCGTGTTCTTATTTGCATAAATCTTCTATATATATCGTTCTACCTTCAATAATTTTAACCATTTGGTCTTCCATATCCTTGAGAAATTTTGGCCCAAGTACCACTCTACTTGCTAGGTTGTACCAACTCATTGGAGTATTTTATTTGCTACCATACAAAGTTTCAAATGGGATAATCTTCAATGAATATTGATACCCATTATTATAGGAAAATTCAACCAAATGAAAGTAATATTCCCACTTATTTGGCTTATCCATTACATACATTCTCAACATGTCCTCAATTATTTGGTTGACTCTCTCCATTTTCCCATCTGATTGTAGATGGTATGTTGTGCTAAAATTCATATTTATACCAAATCCTTTAAATAATCCCCTCCATAAATTTGAAGTAAAATTTGTCTCTCTGTCTAAGATAATTTCTTTAGGTATCCCATGCAACCTAGCAATTTCCTTCATGTAAATTTCTACAATATTAGTTGTTGTATGAGTCATCTTCATTGGTACAAAATGAGTAGCCTTTGTCAATTTCTCTACACTACCATTATTGAATCATGTTTCCTTTTTTTCCTCGGAAACTTAGTAATAAAATCAATGGTTACCACTTTCCATTTCTTCTCTAGAATTGACGATGGTTGTAGCAAACCCACTCGGTGTATTGATGCAGGAACATCGCCTTCAAGGTCAACAATGCACATGTGGAGGCAATCATAGGACATCTCAGCAATATTAGAATTTCAAATCACGCATTTAACTCAGAATTTAATGTGTTGTTGAGATATTTTTGGAGACAACATTTTAAATCGTAACTTGTTTGTAAAGTCTGGAAGGACTATAAGAAACTGCAGATATGGAGTGTCAAATATATTTGGTAGTAATTAGAAGTTATTGTAATAGGACTAAGTAGGTGTTATTTTTAAAAGTTTGAAATGATAGATTTCAGAATAGGATGAGAGAGCTCACAAAGCCAATCCTTAGATATTCTGATTTTGAATTTGTAATGGGGAGATACAGCATAGAGGATGGGTAAGTGTCATAGGAGAGATCAGTAGAGCAGAGTAGAGTAACAAAGACACTTTGTATTTTCATTTTTATGAATGAATAGAATAGACGAAAATTGTCCCAATTCCTTGGATTGTATTCATCTCAAATGTGATTGCATAAATGTTATTCTGTATGTATGATTTTTATCAGTTCATTTCTTGTATGAGTGATTCGAGGGTGGACTGTATGAATCTATAATGAACTGGAGAAGTTTCATTTGTTTTCTTATGAACCTTGTATGCAATGTGTACATCCCAAATGCAAGGTGTGAGTTGACTGAGTCTTGAGATGACTCAAAGAGGGAGGTTCAGAGAGAACAAGGGAAACTTGAGAATCCAGGTGCAAGGAGTGCACAGATGCTAGAAATGGCCAAGGTTTAAAGGCACAACACAGAAGAACGCCAGGTGGGCATAAGGTATTTTCTTTTCAAGAAAATTCCTCGAATCTGAGTTGTTCAAGATCTTCGAATGCAAGGTGTGCATAGGAGATCAAATCTTCAAAGGAATGAAGCTCAGGAAGGATAGTAATTTTGTGCAAAGATCTTCAGAAGAGAAGAATTAAAGGCCGAGGCCTTTGACACTTAGAAAACATTTTAAGTCTGAGATACAGGAAATCTCAGGAGGAGGAGCATCAAAAATTATCATATCTAGTGCAGAGGACCGATAGCCATCGGATCTGGAGGAAGGCACATGAAGTTTAACATTGTGTATGCAGAGGGGAATGGACTCGTCAAAGTCCTGGAAGCATTAGAACCATCTATCATTATGGGATACGTGGCGAAGATCCAGAAACCATCGAGGTTTCGGAACTCAAGTGCATAAGGGTGGTGAGAAACGAGGATTCATGATCGTCGAAATCCTGAAATCATCTCGACCGTTGGATCAGGAGCGACGAATGGCAATGATCCAAAAGCCACCGGGGATTTGTTTGCTGGGAGACAAGAGTGAAGACTCTCCCAATTTTCCGAAAGGAATAATTCCATGATTTGATCATGACTGTTGATCATCCTAAAAAGATCATGACCATTGATCGTGATTAAGAGTTAAATTTTCCCATCGAAGGGGATACATGGTTGTTGGTCAGCATTTTAGCATCGGGGAAATGAATGAGAAGACCGGGCCAAAATCATGAAAGGGGATTTTACGAAAGGATCAGAACCGTCCATTTTGGAGGATGCATGGAAGAGATCCGGAAGTCACCGAGAGTTTAGTCACCAGGAGTTGGGAGGTGAAGACTCCACAAAAATCATGAAAAGGATATCGCCAGGATTTGATCTGGGCCATTGATCAAGTGATAGATCTAGACCATAGATCCAAGAGGTATCTAGTCTCCGGGTTTCATGGATTTGAAAGGGAAAGGAGGAGCACTGCATTGCGATTCTCCGAATCGCTAAAGTTGAAGCACTCAAAGGAGTAGCTCTAGGCCATAGGACAGGGTCGTGTGGAGAAGGCTTAAAGGAGGAGCCGTTAGGCCCTTTTTCAGGTTTCGACATTTCGAAAGATAAGGAGCTGGGGAGAGCTCACATGTAGGAGTCCCGAACTTCCAAAAAGAGAAATGTGCATAGTTTAGAGCCTTGGGTCACAGCCCGAGGTCAGGAGAGAGAAAAGGAGTCAACGTAGAGGTATCTGTTGGCTTAGAAAGGAGAAGGGCACCGAAAAGGTAGTGTTCACACAGGGCTTCTCAAAGTCTGCATCGGGGACAAAGGGACCTATGGATCTGTTCGAAGGGTTCCAATAGGAACCAAAGAGCTATTTCGGCTTAGCAGAAAGGAACAATCCAGTGACTGGGAGGTCACAGACCCTGCCGAAGGGTGAGGTAGGGGGTCTGCATTAGGTGGTATGAGAGCTAATATATGAGTTTTTTTGTAGACGATAGACAAAGGAAAAGGAGGAAAGTTCGTCTCCTTTGTAATATCAAAGGAATTTAAAAAAAAAATTGTTTGTAGGTGATGCAGTGAAGTCATGTCACCTAGAAGACGTAGAGCGAATGCAGATATGGAAGAATAAATGAGGTGACCTCAAATGAGATTGGATGCCATGGAGACAAAACAGAGAAGAGCACAAAATTCGGGTGATATCAGTGAAGCTGAGAGTGAAGAAGAAGCAGAAGCCAAAGCACATGATGTAGAGGATGTTGTACAAGCTCGCTTGATAAAACTGTTTCAAAAATATGAGCCAGAGCAAGGATAGAGGTACCTATGTATCAAGGCAATTTGGAAGTTGAAGAATTGTTGGATTGGGTACACGCCATGAACAAGTACTTCGATTACGAAGATATTGAAGAGGACAAGATGGTGAAGCATGAAGTGAAAAGACTAAAAGGCCATGCAATGTTATGGTGAGATGAACTGCAAGCCAAATGCAGAAGAAATGGTAAGCAAAAAATTAAAAATTGGGATAGGATGTTAGCCAAGTTTATCCCAAAGGATTACCAAATCAATCTTTACAGAATATTGCAGAACCTGAAATAGAGAGGTTTATCAGTGAAGGAGTACACTGAAGAATTCTACCGAATGAATATTAGAGCCAGACAAAAAGAGAATGAAGATGAGAAGACATCCAGATACATCAATGGGATGAGATATGAAATTCAAGAGGAAATCAGCATGATGTTTGTCAGTAAGGTTGAGGATGCCTATCAAGCAACCTTGAAAGTTGAAGAAAAGTTGGCTAGGAGGCAAATCCAACGAAGCAGAGGCAAGGGAACTAGCAAAGAAAAGTTCTAGAAATAGAATCCTGAAGATAAAAAACATCATAGTCACCATGGGAAGGGTGGAAGTTCTAAAGAAGGACAGAATGGCGGAAGAATTTATTTTCCCAGAGGTAGAGGAAGAGGAAGATCCAGAGGAGGCGTAGTTAAGTGTTATACCTATGGAAAAGAGGGGCACAAATCTTGGGAATGTCCCGACAAAAAATGAGAAGGTGGAGAAGCACACATTGTTGAAGAAAAGAAGCATGTGGAAGCAGAATCAATAGAAGGAGGAAGAAATCTCATGATGAGGAAAGTTCTTCTCAAACCAGAAAAGGAACCAGAGGAACTAATTCAGAGAACAAGCCTATTCTGAATTTCTTGCAAGTCGAAAGACAAAGTTTGCAAAGTGATCACAGACAATGGAAGCATTGACAATCTAGTATCCACAGAGATGGTGGGAAATATGGAGATGAAGACAACTGCACACCCAAAGCCATATAAGGTATCGTGGTTGCAGAAAGGCCATCAAGTCATGGTAAGTCAATAGTGCCAAGTTGAATTTAAGATAGGAGGTTGCAAAGTTGAAATATTATGTGATGTAATTCCTATGGATGTCTGTCATATTTTATTAGGGATACTGTGGCAATATGACTGAAAGGTTATTCATGATGGAAGGAAGAATACCTACACCCTAGAAAAGAATGGTAGGATACATATGTTGCTACCCATAGAAGACAAAGAGAAAAAGACAAAAGCTAGTCCAAGCATACTTCTCATGAGTGGGAAGGAGATATTAAAAGAAGTCAAGAAGGAGAAAGAAATGTTGTTTGTTGTAGTGAGGAAGCCTAGAGTTATCCTTACAAATACTTCTATAGAATATTTGCCTATAAAAATCCAGGAACTGTTAGAAAACTTTGTTGATATAGTCATGGATGAGTTACCACACTCATTGCCACCTATTAGGAACATAAGCCATCATATTGACCTTATTCCAAGAGCTAGTTTACCAAAAAAAGTAGCTTATAGGTTGACACCTAGAGAGAATGAGGAAGTCAAAAATCAAGTCTAGGAGTTGTTGGATAAAGGGTTAGTCAGAGAAATCCTAAGCCCATGTGCAGTACCGACTGTATTGATTCCAAAAAAGGATGGAGGATGGAGGATGTGTATAGATTCTCGAGCCATCAACAAGATAACCATTAGATACAGATTTATTTTACCGAGGATGGATGATTTGATGGATTATTTAAGTGGAGCAAGCTATTTTTCCAAGATAGACTTGAAGAGCGGTTATCATCAAATAAGGATGAGAGATGGAGATGAATGGAAAACATAATTCAAGACAAATGAAGGATTGTTTGAATGGATGGTCATGCCATTTGGTTTGACAAATGCACCTAGCACATTTATGAGGTTGATGAATGAAGTGTTGAAAGACTTCATAGGAAATTTTTTCATAGTATATCTGGATGGCATACTCGTTGTTGTTCCAGAGTTTGTGT
>CBVK0100692404.1:0-11143 GCA_900067695.1 Picea abies
TGAAAACATCGGTGTGTTGATCTTTGATCTGGTTATGTGAGTGGTTACTCAAGGTGTTCGTTCTCTGTTGGAATACCTGTGTTGTCGAACACTCTTCTCTAGCTCAACAACTTACAAATTAGTTCATAACCATATTACATATCACATCAACTCGTACATATCTATGATGGAACAATACAAAACTGAACTAACAAGAAGGAACCCCCTATGATACCTACATATCCATATTTATATATTTCAGGATCTTCAGACGTTTACAATATATTACCAAAACCCTAACCCTACCGACGTTAGGTATTCCTCCCATGCGCACGTGCTATTGTTCCTTCCATTTGTCGCTTTCATTGTGCACGCCTTCTTGCATGCACGCGTGATGTGTTTTCCTCCAGCTGTTACTTCAGTTACTGCACACTTTCTTTCCCCACGATCGTTCTTCTTTCCACTTCCGCCTGCTACCAACACTTGTGCAATGGGTTCTTCAAGACCTATGCTCTGATACCATGTTGATTTTTCAATTTTCTAGGCTAAGCATGAATTTCATTCCATTTTAGTATTTAACTTAACCATAACCAATAATGTTGCAGCAACCAAGAACACAAGAATAAACACCATGCACAAGAACACAAGAAGTATCTTGGGAAACCCTTCTCAACAAGGGAAGAAAACCCATCCAAAATCCTTTGCTATATTCTTCAAGAGAAAGACCTTCACCACCAAGAAAACCTAGCACACAAGAGGGTGCTTGCAAACCCTAGAAGACTAGCGCCCAAGAGAGGTGTGCACTTTTCGCAAGTAGATGTACTTGCTGAAATTTCCAAACTCACACAAAAGATATGTTTCCTCAATGGGGAATTTACCTTTACTTATACTAGACTGAACCTGTCAACAGAAGTGTCTATTGGCACAGTAGAGCCAACCTCTCTATCTCATAATATAAATAATATTAACCAGATTAATTATCTTTTACATTAATTATCAATCACATTAAGATGGGGCCGACTTGTACCCTTTACATTTACAATTAGGGTTACAGGCAAGTCTTACTTTTGACCAATATAGCAAGGGATCTTATACACCCACTAGTGCTCATCCACTAGGGGCACATTGTTATAACCCTAAATTGCACCACACATGCTTACCTGGCATCAGGCCAACTCATATCCCTTCATTGCCAAAACATCTGCTGAACAAACTCCTTGAAAATCCTCTTGTGTCAAGGCCCATGCACCCTAACCTATTATTGCACGCGTGTGCATGCTGGCTGGCCCACTACAACCTGCGTGTACCTAACAAAGCATGAAAAGAGGAAATTTTCCGACGGAACAAAAATCTATGGGTCCGTTAACTGAAACTCCCGACCATGCATGGCCGAGAGTTCGTCCAAAACCCTAGCTCCTTCTAGCCTATAAAAGAAGGGGTAGGGGTACTATTTGGAGGAGGAAAAATATAGCGAAGACACTCTTCCCATTTGTCGAATCCATTGTCCCAACCCTTTAGCCTTTCCTCAAGACAAAGGAGAATTAACGCAAAGCAGTTGGGGGACAGAAGAGGAGGAGCCCAGGATCAGGATCAAGGAGCGGTGGCCGGTCTCGACTTTGATTGTAAGTTGATTCATTTTTCAAATAATAAAAGAATAATTTTCCCATCCCAATGCATGAGTTATCTATGATTTGTTTAATTTATGCTTAATTTCTAACCCTCAAGTAGAAAAGTAGCATGCGTGCATAGTTGTTTGTCTTGATTGCAGGTTATCTTTGGAAGGATAAGCGCAAGCAAGCGATCAAAAGCGCAACGGAGGATCTACACCAAACATCAGTAACAAGGTTAGTAGTTCCTTTCCATGCATGTATTGTGAAAGAGGGTTTTAAGTTTTGGGTTGTAGGTTAAAAAGTAATTTCTTTACGGTCAAAATCTGCATGCAAGTCTGACCCTAGTTTGCTAGTCTGTAGGGTATTTTTCCCAACAACAGAGTTGGCGACTGTACTGGGGAGATACGCTTTAGGATTTCCGGATTTAGCTGAGGTTTTTGGGTGGTTTAAAAGATTAGATTTTCTGTTTCTTTGTCTGTCTGTTTTCTGTTAGGTCTGAGCTAGCAGGGAGCCTGGTTCTTTATACCAGTTTTTCCTTGAATGTTGCTTGATGGTAATTATCGAGATACACAGAGGTACACGCGGCCTGCAGAAGGCCTGCACGCTTGTACCCGTGCCCTAACCTCTTACAGCCTGCGTGTGAACGCTAGCTGTAGAGGTTTCAGTAGCGTGTAGGAGTTCAAAGAACTTTAAGAGGCAGTCCTCCTTTTCCCTATCAGAATTATACATTCTCAGGGGTTTTTTTGGATCCTGTCTGAGTCTTGCTGGTTCAAAGTCCTGTCTCAGTTTGTCTTTTTGTATTTTGTTATTCCTTGCAATTATTTTTCTTTTCTGTTAGAAGAAGCATCCAAGCCTTCAAGAGACCCTGGTGATCAATACTAGAGGCCTCTTCCTGGTCCGGGCTTCTTGTTTTTATTATGGTCTTATAATTTATACATACACACGGCCTGTAAAAGGCCAGACCGTGTGTACACGCTGCCTGTTTCAGCTCAGCACGCGTTTGCACGTGTGCTGTTTTAGTGACAGTAGCGTGCTTGACAGGTTGCTTTTTAATCAGGGTGGGGAAGTCATCCCCTCCTTTGATAAGAAGTATTCCTCTCAGGTGTTTGAGTCTAGGGGTTGAACAGTCAGTAGGTTAGGTCCTCTTACCCTTAGCCTGCTTTTTCTCAGTTGATAGTTGACAAAAAATACAAAAAGAAAAATTTTGTTTTATGGTTTTTAAGCAAGCTTAAGAGTCGTTGTTTTCTTTATCGCCATTGTGTGAATTTACTTTGATTCTTTGCGATCTGCGCTTTAAGACAGAATTTTTCTTTCTTGGTTTTGTGCTTGTCAGTATTTTCCCTTTGTTGCTTAATTAACACTTTAATAAAAAAAGAAGAGAAAAAAAAAATCTTTTCATTTTCTTTTTTGTTTGAAGATTGTGTTCCTGCATCAATAGCTAGGGAGAAGTCTTTTGCTTCATAAGTTGTTTGCAGTACATTTAGAGCATAAGTAGCTCGTAGTCGAGCGAAATTCCTTTATGTTTGCTGCATAAAATCTTAGAAAAATTGAAAAGAAAAAGAAATCTTTCTTTGTGAAAAGTTGTTGATTTTTGCATTTAGTAAAAGTTTTTTGTTTCCATCTTTTTTCATTCATTTTTGCTTTGAGTCTTTACACATCATCAGTTTCACCTTCATACCCCGTGACAGAAGAAAACCCATAAAAGCAACACTAATTTAAAATCTATTAGACTTTTGTTTGTAGGGTTCATACACTAGTTCAGGACTAGGGCCTTGGATTAGGTTGGAGAGGAAACTCTCCAAGGCCATTCAAAACCAAACATTAGAGTCTGTGATAGGGAGTGTAGAAGTCCAGTTTCGTGGTAGTTATCCGGGACCCCCCTCTAACACAGGGGATAAAGACGAGGTTGTGTGTGGAAAGGTAGCAGAGATAACCCCTCCAAAGCCGGACCAATCGTAGTGGAGAACACATATCGAGGGCTTGTTTTGGGATTCCTTCGTTTTCATTTTCCATGGGGCTTCGTGGGTCTCGAATCCATTCGAGGTCCTCAGTTGTCTTCCAGACCATTTTCTCTCGATACCCTTGACAGGTTTCGGGCTTGATACACTGCTCATTATGGTCTACCCGACTTTCGACTGTACTCGCCTGGTGACTGTTCGCGTGCTGGCAACCTAGTTGCCAATATTTTTAGGGACATATATAGGTGACTACGGGGGTATACCGCGGTACCTAGAACAGACATCGGGCCATGCTTTGCAAAGTATACCCGGAGGGTGCTTCCATGTTCGAGTTGCACTTGCACCGATAAGTTTCTCTAGTGTTGGTTGTTGTAACTGTTCTTCCAATTAGTTTAGAGTTTGCTTGTCTTATCTCTTAAGGGATTCTTTTTTAGTGTGTGTTACTGTTTGAATGTGTAGAATACCTTAGCATGTCTTGGATCTTCTCACACAGTGGAGGATATTGAGCTCCGTCGGTCACGAAGGCTTCTGGGCCTGGCGCCGGTTATACTGGAGCCACCCCCGCCACCATTGAGGCGGAAGCTAGGCCAACAAGGGTCTTTCGAAGCAACCGGGTTGCAAACCATTGTGCCCGAACAACTCCCGGAGGAATCAACCACCAATCTTGGCTCGATTGAAACCCCAACCATTGATACCTGGCCATCGGTTATAATTCGATTTTACGAATGCTTGTCAGTGCCTCACACAGCTATGGAAACAAACGATGTTACTTCCTCTAGGAATTCTTCCATTCCCACCACAGTTGCTACCACAGGAGAAGCATCTCCTAACTTGCCATCATCGGTCTAAGCCACCATGGTCTCGGTCGCAACTATGTCACACAGTGGATCGATCCCATCTATTGCGGCGGCCACAACTCCCTTCACACCTAGTGCGACAGGCCCTCTATTTTCATACGGTATGCCTAGTTCAGGTACAAGTCCTGCACTCATTTACTCCACTTTACAGACTTTAGGTCTAGCGGCAGGGAGCTCTAACGCTCCTCTGCAAGGTCAACTTGGGGGCATTCCTGTCCCTTTTAATGATTTTCCTTACGCTGGATGTCATATCTCTCCTTCATTCCCTTCGCTTGGTGGTCTGCATCGACAGTCCACTGGGCAGCCTACACACACTAGTTCATTTGGAGCCAGGAGTCAAGGAATGCCTGTGCACATTATGCCGGTAGGTTCATCACCGTTTGTTTGGAACGAGACGTTGGGTAACAACACTTTCGTATCCACCGCTTTCCCATCTGGGGGCACTCCCATTTTTGGACAGTCTACTCCGGTGCAGGGTACTATTCCTGCGCCGAGGGCACATATAACAAGACCTTGGAACTCAGGACAAGGATCCGTTCCCTCCTCTGGAATGCCATTCTGGGGTAATTCTTTCCACAGTCAATGGAACCCTGGACAGACTACTATGCCTCTCCCATCAGGACCGGCATGGGGTAATTCTTCCCAAATTCTGTCAGACACAATGAATTCCCAACATCCTATGTCCTTTATGGGAAATCAGCCGATGATGTCTCCGTAGATGCAAAATACTTATGCTAGTCAGGGCCATGGTTTTTACCAGAACCGAGGCCAGTAGCCAAACTTTTCCTGGCAACCTGGTGCCAGTCAAACTCCAGGACCCTTTTTCCAACTCCAGGACCCTTTTTCCTAAGTTATCAGCAACAACCCAAACTACCATTCCTGGCGACGTTACACTTGCCAGATTTGACAAGGTTGTTAAATGATCCTATTTGTCACGATCCACGTTGGTCTCCTATGCCGACGAAGTTGCCTTCGGACATTCCAAAGTTCGAGGCCAAGCCTAATGAAGATCCAGGTGATCATGTGACTACCTTCCATCTTTGGTGTTCATCTAACTCATTGAAAGATGACTCCGTACAGTTGCGATTGTTTCAACGCACTCTTATCGAGAGTGCTGCAAAATGGTACATCGAGCTCGATCGCTCAAGATACTCTTCTTTTGGCGAACTAGCGATGGCCTTCCTTAACCATTTCCAGTTACCTGTGAGATACGACACCGGCACAGAGCTGCTTGCCAATTTCGAATAGACAACAACGGACCATATATCTAATCATATCCGAGAGTGGAGATGCTGGAAGAGTCTAATAAAAGTACCAGTCCCACCAGCATTCCTGCTTGAGTGGTTCCTTAAATCTTTGGTCCCACAATTATCCAAAGACGTCGTGACTTCTGGATTTTTCTCCGAAGAAGATGCCATCATGAGGGCTCAATAGTTTGAACTCATTTATTCTCAGTCTGGTTTATTATACAACATCCTGAAGGATGCACCACGATCGATACTGGATAGAGATCTAGACCACATGCCGATGGTATCATTGGTTCAGCACAAACGAAGCCTGCTGAGGAATTGACAAAACAATTGCAACAGTTATCTATACAACACTCAGTGGCCAGCCAGACTACTGCTTTGGCTGCTCCTCCTACCCAAACGTCGAAAGTACACTCCGTGCAGTTGACTAATCCAAAGGCCACCCAACAGCCTGAAGGGAAGAAAAAACAACGAAAGAAGGGTAAGGGGGATAAAAAACCCACTGATAATGCTGGCGGGGACACCACGGAAAAATGAAAGGCGAGGTATCCATGCAACTTGTGTGCGGAAGACCACCCAACCCATCTTTGTCCTCGACTTGCAGAGGCCCAAAAGTTTGTCACACAACAACAACAAGCAGTGTTGACTAACCCTTTTCAACATGGGCAAAATTTAACTCAAGCCACTACAAGTGCCAAAGGGGGCAGCCAAGACACCTTCCCTCCTCCAAATAATCCATCATCCATGAATGTATATATGGTTAGGGGTGATTCTTTCATAACGACTAGAGTGCATGACTATAGTAAACCAAGCGCCTCTGAGAAGGGTAAAGAAGCTGAGCTCCCATATCTTCCACTACAGATCGAGAAGACGTTGGGAGAAACAATGACATGCATTCCAAAGGGTGCATTTAAAAAATCTTCTCACAACCCAAATGCAAGGGCCACCCAGAATTACTCAGTGGTGGAGGATTTATCACAAACCCCTTGTGCGATGTCTGCTTTGGAGGTCCTCCAAAGTTGCCCTGCTCAGAGGAAAGCCTTGTTAACTGCTTTAGGCTCTACTAAGACTTGTAACCCGGGTACCATCATGTTAGATACAACCGACTTAAAACCTCGTCTGCCTTACCATGTCGTGTTTCAGATAGTAGTGGCTCATCCCACAAAAACTTTTACATGGAATATCTTCCGCACGGTGGTCGATGAGGGTGCCTCGACATGCGTTATGTCGTTAGCATGTTGGAAGGCCATTGGCCAGCCCGCTTTGTCTCCCTCACCCACTCTCCTCACTGCTTTCGACGGTCGTTCTTTCTGACCACATGGCATCATTCCTTCTTTCCCTGTGCAGTTAGGAGGGAAGACCGTGTGTGTCAAAGTAGAGGTAGTCGATGCTCCCCTCGACTATAATCTCTTGTTAGGATGGAGTTGGACTTATGCTATGAAAGATGTGGTTACTACAGTTTTTTGAGTCTTGTTGTTTCCACACGAGGGTCGGATAGTGACCATCGATCAATTGTCCTTCTCTAGACCTGACCCAGCTTTGGGGGCATCCACGGTTCCCATGATTGATAATCCTCATCTAGGTGTCGTTAACATATGAGTTGGTTTGTGCCCATCCTTGATGGGTACCTTCAATTACCCACCTCCTCATGACAATGTCAAGTTTATATCGAATCACCATAAGGTTGAGATTTTTCAAGTTTCATCGTTCCGCATGACTTACTTTGAGGATCCTTGGATTCTTCCTTCCCCATCAGCCATGATGGATGAGACAGGGCACTCAGGCATGTCCAAGCCCTTATCGGCTTCTGAAGTAGCGTACTCTTTAGTTCAACAAGCTTCAACTAACCCTGATCCGACTCCCGCACAAGAGTTATATCCACTTCTAGAGCCTATTTGGGCTCAGGGTTCTCTTGCTAATGTCGAGTCGTTAGACTTAGTCTTGCCTTCTGATGAAGCAGTAATCGAAGCAATGATTAGTCTAGACAAACCTTGGGACGATCTTCATCACAGATCATATTTCCTCCCAAAGTTAAGCTGAATCAAAGCAGGAGAATTCACTGTGACTATGACTGGAGATAGGTCTTGTCATACTAATCCCTTAGCTACACACAAGATCTATGATGAGGGTAATATGGAAACCTTTGCTGAAATGATACCTATCAATATCTCCAGAACCCCTGGCATCATAGACAATGTTTTCGTCAGAGCATACAACTCCCCTGAGGAGATGCCAGGCATTGACCCACAAAGTGTCGATCATGAGCTAACTTTGTTGTTTTTCAAGCTCGCTTTGAGATCTGAAAACAACATCCGGCGAGACTGCATTTATGATTTTTGATCTTGTCCGGATTAACTGAGAAAAGTAACCATTGTGGAGTCTTCTTTAAGCCCTTTTCAGACTCCTTAAATATGAAAAGATTGCCGAGTGACCTTGTTTCTTCACACTCGTTAAATTGGTCCAGAAGAACGTTCCTTAAATAGGTCTTGTTTTAAGCCCTTTTCAGACCCTTTAAAGGTCACAAGATTGCTGAGCAATCTTGTGACCTTTCACGCTCGTTAAATTGAAATTTGAAGTCATGTATGTTCAGTGGTAGTTTACTCCTTTTTCGGTCCGGACGGTCAACTGTACGAAAAAAGGTATACTCTATCGAATTCCCATTCTTTGGAAGAGTACTCTCAGGTATAATTTTATTCCTTTTTGGGGCCTGAGGGACTAAATTTACGAAAAAGAAACCCCCACGGAGTCCACAGTTAAGCTCTTTTCAGACTCCCTAAAATTGAAAAGATCGTCGAGTGACCTTATTCTTTCACACTCGTTAAATTGGTCCAGAAGAATATTCCTGATGGAGTCCATAGTTAAGCTTTTTTCAGACTCCTTAAAAGTGAAAAAATAGCCGAGTGATCTTGTCCTTGTCACACTCGTTAAAACGGTTTTGAATTGATGTCTAATCGGTGCTAGTTTATCCCTTTTTCGAACCGACTAGACTATTGTCGAAAAAGGTACCCCAATGGAGTCTCCTTTTATGCTTTTTCAGACTCTCTAAATATGAAAAACCACCGATCTTACCTTCTCTGGGCTCGTTAAACTTACATCGAAGGACGTTACCATTGTGTGTTCTATCAACCGCATTTGCATACCTTATCCATCAGCCTTGTGACAGTTTGCTTCTGCGTCTTAACACCTTTGGCCTCCGAAGGATTTTTCCTGAGTATCATTTTACCAGAACATCAGTCTTGTCCTTGTGCCTTGAGCTTGTATGTTTGCAGTACGCGTTCCTCCATTGTAACGTAATATTCCTTTATTCTTTTTCAAAAATCATCAAAAAGAACAAAAAAATCAAATATACCCCAAAAAGAGGATGGGAAAAGTATTTTCTTTATTGGCAGCATAATGAGTCACCCTTGGATAAAGCACATCTGTCCTTTTGATTATCAGACTATGGGATGTAGTATGACCTTAGGAATTTTTTCTTGCTATATAGAGTTGTTTCCTCCACCGTTTGGTTACTCTTCCAAACATATGGAGAGTTTGCGTTGCCTCTTGTTTCGTAGACTTATGATTAACATATATGCTACCTGAGTCTTATCACTTGTTGTGCTGTTGTCCAAGGGAAGTTTGTCACTAAGCCTGAGTCGACCCCTCTGCAATATGTCTCTTGTCCGCATACCCGACCTTCCTGAACGTCCAATCAAGTCCTTGTTCGAAATCACTGAAGCCTTCAGTCCAATCATCAAGATTATCAAGTCCATAACCGACGAGCCGTCGAAGACCTCTGGGTAGTGTAGTTGTACACTCATATTACACTCCTACCCAAGTTTTAGAAGATTTTGAAGTTGTTGCTCGAGCTCTGAAGTACAACCATCAGGTCGAATCAGCTTCTGGAAGATGGATACTCTATATGTATATCTTTCTGATTTCGAGATGTAGCTCCGTTGTGTATTATTTGCGGCTACTCTTTATAGTTATTTGACATGGATCTACAGTGTATTTGATTGGTAGCCATGGTTCTATTTTATCTCGAGCATGGGTATGCCCGCCTCGGTGAGACATTTTTTATTTTGCAGACGGCACCTCCTGGATCCTGATCCTTGGGCTCACTCATTCAACACATCAATAAAGATTGGTAAAAGATTGGTAATGTATTTCGGCCATCAGATGCTCTTCTGACCTCCCACATTAAGGGGCATCTGTTATAACCCTAAATTGCACCACACATGCTTACCTGGCATCAGGCCAACTCATATCCCTTCATTGCCAAAACATCTACTGAACAAACTCCTTGAAAATCCTCTTGTGTCAAGGACCACGCACCCTAACCTATTACTGCACGCGTGTGCATGCTGGCTGGCCCACTACAGCCCGCGTGTACCTAACAAAGCACGAAAAGAGGAAAGTTGCCGACAGAACAAAAAGATATGGGCCAGTTAACTGAAATTCCCGACCATGCATGGTCGAGAGTTCGTCCAAAACCCTAGCTCCTTCTAGCCTATAAAAGAAGGGGTAGGGGTACTATTTGGAGGAGGAAAAATATAGCGAAGAAACTTTGCCCATTTGCCGAATCCATTTCCCAACCCTTTAGCCTTTCCTCAAGCCAAAGGAGAATTAACGCAAAGCAGTTGGAGGACAAAAGAGGAGGAGCACAGGATTAGGATCAAGGAGCGGTGGTCGGTCTCGACTTTGATTGTAAGTTGATTCATTTTTCAAATAATAAAAGAATACTTTTCCCATCCCAATGCATGAGTTATCTATGATTTGTTTAATTTATGATTAATTTCTAACCCTCAAGTAGAAAAGTAGCATGCATGCATAGTTGTTTGTCTTGATTGCAGGTTATCTTTGGAAGGAGCAGTGCAAGCAAGCGATCAAAAGCGCAACGGAGGATCTACACCAAACATCAGTAACAAGGTTAGTAGCTCCTTTCCATGCATGTATTGTGAAAGAGGGGTTTAAGTTTTGGGTTGTAGGTTAAAAAGTAATTTCTTTACGGTCAAAATCTGCATGCAAGTCTGACCCTAGTTTGCTAGTCCGTAGGGTATTTTTCCCAACAACACACATCCATAGGGATGTCCATATCTCTGGCTCACTAAATTACACAGAAGAACCACTTATTTACTAGTGTTCAACCACTAGGATCACGTTCACATGTGCTCGTCCAGAGGCACGTCCACTCAACATATCTTCTTTCCCACTGCATTACACAGGAGAGTCATCTGGAGTTTCTTATCAACTCTCTGCTCAGAGGAGTCTAATACATCATCTTCATTTATGTTCTCATGACGATGCACCCATCACTTTGGGATTTCAGACATTCACCTTGTGCTCAGCCACAGACACGTCCAACTCTGCAGATCTTCTTTCTCATTGCGTTACACATGAGAATCATTTGGAATTCTTCTCAAATCTCTTGTAAGGAGGAGGCCATCTCTACCTTCCAAATCTGTCTCAGATAGGAACCACACACCCCTCTCAGGGGCTCTCTCTCAGGT
>CBVK0100692405.1:0-11143 GCA_900067695.1 Picea abies
GTCTACGCTTTTGAGGAAATTCGACTCAAGTTTTGTAATGGATAAGGTCGGGTAGGACCCGAAGGAGGAAAAGGATCAAAATTATTTTGTAGATATCCTCTCAGAATCTGGTAAGTCCTCGGATGGTCCATGTTTGTTAATTCTCTCTTGCTACCATTCTTGGGCTGACATAGGTTCAGATCTACTATGGTTTCCAACAAGGGGTGCAAGGGGTGTACTGCATAGTACAAGGGGTGCACTGCACAATATCACCCAAAATATCTCTATGGGTGGTTTCAATGCTCAGGTTCTTGCAGCCTAGGAATGTGTCGAGATATGGAATTGAACCTTGTGATATTTATTTATTTACTATAACATCTGTTTATGCTATGTACTCTATCATTCTTGTTCATGCATGTAAAAAAATCATATCTAGTTATTTCATCAAACATTCATATAAGATCTAGTCATTAACATTAAAGATAGAACAATGAATCCTTCACATAACACATAAGATATCATGGTTCACCCCCTCCCAGGATACATCCACCAAGATCTAGCTCTTGGGATCTTTTATTATTGTTAGGTCATCTATGGCATCGTGCACATTACAATTCTCCCTCAGTTGGATCAAGATATTTAATGTGACAGACTAGATCACACCATGCTCCTCATATTGTCATCTAACCCTTAAGATCTACCTTTTTTCCTTTCTTCATCTCAAGAACATAAAAAAAAAACTCAGATTTTACAATCATTCTTACATTCTGGAATGAAAATCACATTGAACTGTATCCTACTCTTCGAACCAACCAACAACAACAACCTCAACCTAGACCTCCTAGATACCTCTTTATACTTATTTTTGTCTTATCATCCATTACATCCTCTTACCAAAACCCCTAACATTAGCATGGTTCAATATTCTTGCATGCACGCCTCACATGATTTCCTCCTTTGCATGTGCTTTCCTCTGCACGTGATGCTTTTCTTGCCAGTTGTATTTTCCTTATTTGTGATTTATTCTCCTAAATTATCCTTTTCTCCAAAATGGGAATATGCCCAAAATACCCCCAACACTGACATTGTGACTCATCCTGAGTCACTACCTTACTCCAACATCTTTCACTGCTTGTGCTAGCACGTCATACATTTCAGTTATTCTCTAGGATTGAGCCTAAGCCCGATTTCTCTTTTCGACCATGTTTTCCACCAGTTGAACGATAACTGGGTTTTGTATCAGTGCTCCCCCTTCCAATCCTATGCTCTCTATGTTCATCTTTGTTGTGTTGATATTGACGAAAAACTTCTCTAACTTTTCTTGCAAGGAAAACAACTGAGCCTATTGCACCATCTTCTGTACTTGTACTACCTTCTTCTCGTCTTGTAAACTATTCATTTTCATGCTCGTATTGATCTTTTCTAGAATTGACATCGTCCTCTGTCGTTGTTTGGCATCTGCCATTGCCTCATGTAGTTTTTTCTTCTTCCCTTGCATCTCTTGTAAGATCCCATCCTCTAAAATTTGTGTCCATAGTTGGGTGCTCTTTTGTAGCAGCTCTATCACTCTGTGTATGTTCTACATGATGTTCTCTATAGAATATGTTACATCCTTCTCTCTTTGCACTTTGACTTCTGAAGGAGTCATGGGAACTGCATCCTCCTCTAGTATTTGATATGTTCTTTATACTGTTGTAAATTTTGTGCTATCTTTCTCATTTTCTCTTGAGATGAGGTTTTTTGTACTCCTTTGCTGTCAGAGATGGCTTGAAATACTGCTTGAATTTGGCTGTCCATCTCGTCCACCTTTTTTTTCACCATAATTTTCTCCTACCCTTTTTGGATAAGTGCTCCGTGAGGTGTTGTCTTATTGAGCCAATTGTAAGTTGGTCGCATCATACCTTTCTCTGAAATGAATCTCCTACATGACGCTCACTTGTAATTTATACAACGCTTTAGTTGGAATCTTGGGAAATTCCAAGTCTAACATATCAATTTCTTTTGGGGGCCTCTGTGTTGTCTCATCATCTATAAAAGACATCTCAGGAGTGTTGATAAAATTTATTCTTCCTTGCACCTTCATTTGCATTATCTCTCCAACCGGTGCATCTTCTTTAGATGGCATTATTGTCTTATGTTATTGTTATCCTATTTTGATCCTCAAATGCTCCAACGTAGTTTTCACTTCTTGTATTTTCTCCAAAATTGAATCTCTATGATTTTCAACATTCTCCCACACCTCTAAAAATCAGTCCTCCACTGTCCTGGCTATCAAATCCACATCATCTATCGTTAATGATATTTCCATTGGTTTCTTGTTGGCCTTGGCCTTCTTTCTGGAGCCACTTGGTTTCTCCCTTGTTCTCTTCCTTTGGGAATATGATGGTTGTTATTCTTCTGGAATCTGTGTATCCATGTTTGTAGATTCCCTTCTCCTTCTTCCATGGACACTTCTTGTTCCTCTGTTTGCATTTAATCTGTGATGACCTATCCTATCGGTCCTCTTGGTTCCTGCTCTATGTCTGATAGACCCTATGTAGGACCACGCTGTGACTACTTTTGTGTCCTTCTTTTCTTTCAAATTGGGTTGCTTTCCCCCACTGTACTTATTTTTGTCTTCTTTTTCTAGCTAGCCATTCCTGCCTATCTGTTGCACAAGGACTGTTCTACCATGTGTCTGGTTTTGTATTCCTGGTGTTGTTCTTGGAATATCTTGTACTTTCCACTCCTCAGGACACTCTTTGAACTCCATTTGGATGTCCTGCATTATCATCCAGTACTTCAGCTGCAGCCACTTTTTGGCTAGATATTTCTTTTCTTGTAGCCACATATTATGGCACGATGCTTGGAAGTTCGCTATTTGTGTAAACTCCTGGATAGTTTCTATGGTAATCCTCCACATGCTAAAATGTTATGGATCTTTGTTAGGTATAGAAAGAACATGCCGTTGTTAACTTTCTTCTTTCTTGGGATCTATTTTGTTTCAAAGAGATGTGTAGTGCGTTGCGCCACATTTTATTGTCCTTTGCAGGAAAAACCTGTATGTGGGTTATTTCCATCCCATGAGTGCAATGAAGATGAGTAACCATGAATAATGGAACTCATATCCCTAGTCTTGTGTTTCCTTTCAGTCCTCTAGAAATGAATTTAGTAGATATGGGGTCCAAGTCATCGAGCTCCCCTTTGTGCATTATGTCACAGCTGCTACTACTCTTGCGGGTACTTCCTGCTTTCTACACTTACACATTAAATTGCAACCTAACAATCATGCTACAAATTGTGTCACAATATCGTTAATGCCATTGATCTTGATTCCCTTGTTACCCCTCCCTGCGCCATATTTAGCTTTGATTTCATCTAAAATGGATTTCTCCTTAGTTTCATCTTCCAGGTATTGTTTTGGCTTCTCCCTATCTGTGGGTAACCCTATGATTTTTGCAATGAGATCAACATTAATAGGCATTGGCCTATCCATCTATAAGATTCCTTCATGCACATGTGCTAACAGTTTCTTTATAGATCTAGTGATGTGTTTATCGTGCCCAAAGTGCACTATATTCAATAAGTTCATTATGCATGTGTTGTATGGCCCTAAGATCCGTTGCGCAAGATCCAACAGTAGTGCACCTGATGGGCCTTCTCCTATGCACTCCAAGTAACATTGTATTCCTAAGTTCAGGAACTTTATTGCATCAGACACGTCATGGTTGGAGTATTTAAGGGCATCGACTCCTCCCACCATGTTATCATCGGCCTTCACTCCCGTGGGAATTTTTACATAAGTATGACCAATTTCTCTTGTATGCATTGTATGCCCTGCACACTTCTCTCTTCTTGGGCCTTCTTCTTCCTTCGTGGGGACAATTCCCCACCCTCTAGTACAACTTCTTGCTCTATTTCATTCTCTGGTTTAGGCTCCAGGTCCTGCTCCATGGAATCCGTGTTTTGATGGACTTGTTGTGTCCCTTCTCCTGTAGATGCGTCAAATTTCATTATTTTGATGTCCTTTTCTAGCTGCTCAACCTCCTATGTAGAGTTTTTCTCATCCTCTACATGCATCATGGTCTACTCATAATTTGGTGTGTGGATTTTTTCCACATACATGACTGTTTACATCTCATTTGTTCCAGTTTGTGGCACCCGCATAATACTCCACATGTTTCATCCATTTCTTCTCAACTCTCTAACTCTTGGTGGTGACATGGTGATGAAATTCAGACTACAGACTTCTAAATCACAAGGTGCTATCACAAATTCACCCTCTCTTTCTCTGCCACTCATCTTTGTGTTCTAATCTTTGGAAAATAAAAAAATGAGTTATTTTCCCCCTTTTTGCAAATTTATAGTGGGACGAAGAAGCGACAATTGTGTCGCACTGACAGTTGTCACGTTTTCACTTTTTCTTGTGTTTCTTATGCATTGTGCCTTTATACCCATTAACTTCTCTCATGTGTTCGACAACACACATATTCCAACAGAGGAAGAACACCATCAGTAATTGCACACAAAACCATATCAAATATCAACACACTGATGTTTTGACATGGTAAAACCCCTACAAGGAAACATCCACGGCCCCAACCAACACGACCACTTGGAGTAATTTATTAACGCAAAAGAAAAATATTACAAAGAGATTTTAAAAGAGATTTTCTCACAACCAATCACCGGTAAATGACCCTCCATGCTCTTTAAATAGAGATCATGGACCAATCAATTCCTTTTGGGGTTGTAATGAGCCTCATAGATAGGAATGTGGTTCAAACCCATTTCATATTTAGGAGGGGAAATGCTTCGATCTATTTGAGTTTGATGGATACTTTTTAGAATTGAATTTTTTTTTGAATGTGGTTCGACTAGAATACTTAGTTATGATGACACTTATGCTTTGAATTGGGTAGTAAAATGTATCAATGAATGCATTTTGGATTTATTGGCCAATGAGTCAACTAGTGTTTAGGTCTCCTTGCTTTCTTCAATTACTTGAACTTTCTCACTTGAGTATCGGTTATCATTCATTTGACACCCTTTATCTATATGTTCAATGAACTTCCTCTCTAGAGGGTGTGTTGGGTCATCATAATTGTTCAATGAATCTATATATTCTTCTGTAGTTAACAAATTCAACAAGGGGGAAGTGTCCATGAGATCCTTCATATGTAGGTGAATACTTTCATCTCTCTTATTTTCTACCCAACTTTGTCTAGTAGAGGAATCTCAATCAAAATTTAATCTCTTAAATTTCCTTGGCCATCCATTTTATACCACACCGAGGAGGGTTCTCAATCAATATGCAGTCTTTGAGGAAGGAATTCATGGATTTACAGACTTAGTTTTCCAATTATCAAAGTGTTTTGGGAATAGGGTGGAACACAACATGAAACAAATCACACAATTATGTAGATAATCTAAGAGGAAAAAAATAACACCAAGATATAGGTGGTGTCTAAAGACACCATTAAAAAACTTAAGAAAATCATACAATGATTAGAACATCAAAATGCATGTTGCACATCTTGATCCACATTATCTATTACACAATATTTGATGATGATAATCACCAAATGGGTCTATTTTTATAGTCTCAAGATCTAACCAACTTCCAAATAATATTGAATATCTTTTCCACATGTCAATGTTGGCTATTAGATTTTACTCTTCAAAATCAACTTTGTCGAGTCACCTTGAGTAGGATGATCATCCCAACCACCTACGTGTCCAACTCTTTGTCAATTTCTAGGTTGGTTGATCCGCCACCTAACTATATTCGAATTTTGGTGAAATTTATGACTGATATGCATATCAACTACTTGACTGAATAATGTGGTGTTCCAGTTGATTTCCCAACCAAATGTATCCATATTTATGTCGACCTCTCAACCAAATGAACCCAGGAGATGTGTCATGGACCATCAATGCTTGATGTTCCAACAACATCCCATCAACACACAACTCAAGAGTTTTAGGAGGTGAAATTGTGTCACTAGGACACCCCCCCCATAATTGCAACTTCCTGAAGCCCAAGCATCATATGGAGCTTGGTGAATCTGGCTTCAACTAAGTTTTTGGTGAAGATATCAACAAATTTATCTATTGTTATGAAATATTCAAGAGATACAATGTTCTGATGAGCAAATTGTCTCAAATAGTAAGTTTGGAGCTCAACATGTTTCATATTATTGTGGGAAAGAGGATTTTTAGTAGCCTGTATAGAACTATGGTTATCATAGTACATTGTAGTCAAGTTATGAATAAGAACTCCAATCTCTCACAAAATTTTGTGAATCCAAACTGCTTTAGTACCGTCTTGAAGGATGCCTCAATATTTTGTTTTTTAGTTGATAAAAAAAAATAGCTTTTATTTCTTGCATGAACACACAAAAGGTCTAGTGCTATAAAAAAAACACATAGCTATAAGTGGAATTTCAAGCATCATCGTCACCAGCCCAATGAGATTCGGTGTATCCAACTAGCAAATCTCAACTTAGATAATACTTGATACCAAATTGAGTGGTACCCTTTAGATTGTGAATAATTTGTTTGAATGATTTCCATTTTATTTCTTTAAGGTCCTGCATAAACTGAGAAACCACACTAATAGAAAATTAAATCCCAAGTCAACTATGAGTAAGATAAATAATACTACCCACCAATTGTCGATAGAGTGTAGCATCGACTACAAGTGTTTGACATGTTTAGTAAAATTTACTCTACACTAAAAAGGAGTGGCACAAGGATCGGAATCAAATATCTTTTAACATGTCAACACATCCATCACATATTGAGAATGAGAAATGAAAAATCCATCACAAAGTGGTAATACTTGACAACCGAAAAAAAAATGCAGAGTACCCAAATCTATCATATCAAAGGAGTCATGAAGTTGTTTCTTCAATATAAGGATGACATCACTATTATTTCAAGTAATGAGTAAGTAATCTACATATACAACAACAATCAATGTGTCTCTATTGGTATGGAGTACATACAAGATATGATTAGATTCACATAATTTGAAACCAAGCCCAAGAAAGAAACTATCGATCTTAGCATACTAGGATCGGGGGGGCTACTTCAAACCATAATGAGACTTCTTGAGTCTACACACCAAATTAGAATATATCACAAAACTATGTGGTTGTTCCATGAAAATTTATTCATAGAAGTCTCCATGAAGAAAGTCACTCTTCACATCCATCTCATGGATTTTCCATCCAAAATGAGAAGAAAGGAAAGGAATCAATTGAATAGAGTTCCTCTTTGTGACAGGGGGGGATTTTTTAGTGTAGTCAATTCATTCTTATTGACAAACTCCCTTTAAAAGTAGGTGTGATTCATGTTGCTCAAAAACACCTTTAGAGGTAAATTTGGTCCTGTAGATCCATCGATACTTCAAAATCTTCTTTCCTTGTAGTTGGGGCACCAAGTCTCGAGTGTGATTCTTCAAAAAAGAATAAATTTTAGTGTTCATGGCCTACTCCTATTCAAATCATCCTTCAGCATATCAGTAGGTAACAAGATCATAGGTTTCCAATACATGATTCATCAACACAATGCTGACTTGTTCCTTCTGAATTCGATTATGTGATCCACAATGGGCATCTCCAACATAAGCACCAACAAATTCAATTTTCTTAGTAGCCCATCTCGGTAGACAATAAATAAGTGAACTTCAACTTACTTTAGTAGGTCGATCAAAATTTGGAGGGTATTCAGTTGGTGAACCAGCCGAAATAGAGGATCATAAGCTAGTCAACTTAGA
Organism: Picea abies; assembly: GCA_900067695.1. NCBI lineage: Eukaryota > Viridiplantae > Streptophyta > Pinopsida > Pinales > Pinaceae > Picea > Picea abies. The sequence goes on from CBVK0100692405.1 coordinate 7,742, forward strand.
TGTTGATGGTCTATTCAGATGAGGGAGAAAGTTGAAATGTTAAGTTTATGGACTAAAGGATGGAACATGAGCACCAATGTCAAAGATAACATCAAAGGGATCATCTTGTAGCAATAAAAAAGAGGAATTTAACAACTTAATGCCAGAAGACATCTCATCAAATAGTACATTACATGTGATAATTATTTTCCATTTGAGAAGATCAAATAGTCAATGGTTTCAAATATTTAGAGTAACCCATAATGATGAAAGAATGAATATTTTCATCCAACATATTTCTATAATAATTAGGAATGTGAGCCCAGGAAACACATCCAAACACACATAGGTGGCCGACTGAAGGATTATTCCAATACCATCATTCAACTAGAGTCGTGGAAGGAACAACTTGAGTCAATATATGATTGAGAAGATAATTTTCATAATATATTGCTTCATCCCAGAAGTGAAGGGGGATGTCTTATCCTGCAAAAGAGATTTTTCCATTTCAACCAATGCCTAGTTGTTGCATTTTGCAACACCATTCTATTGAGAAGTGTGAGGAACCAATCATTTCCAGTCATACCAAATCGAAGTAGGTATTATTATAAATGTCGATCTACATACTCACCACAATTTTCCGATCTAAATAATTTGATTGATCATCCAAATTGCTTCCTGGTAAAGGATTGAAATTCCTTGAACTTCTAAAAGACAAGATTCTTATTTTTCAAAAAAAAGACCCATGTGAAGCGAGAGAAAACATCAATGAAAGTTAAAATGTATCTTTCACATTGCAGTTAAGGTAGGTTGATCCAACAGACATCACTATGAACCAATTCTAGTAGGTTTTGTGCACTCCATATTTTACCAGATTTAAATGGTGCCTAATGATTCTTCCCAATAACAAAGGCATTGTAGACTCCTTTAGGAGGAAACACCTTGGGAAAACAAAAAAACATATTATGACTTGTTAGTGCATGTAGACTTTGGAAATTTAGATATCCAAGTCACTCATGCCAATTTCTACTTCTCTCATCAGTGTGAAAAACAAGTAGAGTTAGTTCAAGTTTAGGTTGAATCAAGTCAAGAACCTTGTACAAATTGTTCGTCGGGTTGAGAATCCCACTAGAGACAATCAAATTACTTTTCTTCGAATCACAAACATAGAATTAATATGGAAACAATTCCACAATGTTACCTGTCTATGTCAACTAAGCAACACAAAATAAATTTTCATTGAGATCTGGCATATGATAGATGTCAAAAATCTTCCCATGTTTCCAAGCAACATCACCCTTATGAGAAACATCCAAAGAAAAAACATCATCAACATAGATTTTTCTCTCTCCAACATTATTCAATCTCATGAACAAAGAGACATCCTTAGCCATGTGGTGAGTGCACCTAGAGTCAACTACCCATTGATTTTGTGTAGAATGAGACAACAAGGGTTGAGAAGTCCCAACTTGGAAGGTGAAATTATTAGTGAGATGATGAAAAATAGAAACATCTCATTCAAGGTGTTTAAACTTATCCTATAAATTGTCTCTCTTCTTATAGAAGGCTTTCTCCACATTTCCATACTTTCTAGAGTACTAACATGTCTTCTTATTCAGAATTTCTGTTGGTGCATCTTCCTATCTATGAGGTTTTTGGTCATGGTACACATGTTTCTCTGTAGTGGCATTAAACCGTATTCTATCCTTGGGAACCATCTTTCCCTTTCCATTGAGGAAGTGGGCCTCATGTTTACTACCAAGGTTTCCTTATATAATAAACATGTGTTGATAAGTAATCAAAATACCACAAAAATATTCAAAGGTGCAATCCTTAGTATCTTCCTTGCATGCTTTCCATTTGGTGGGGAAATTTGACCTAAACACCTCGAATGGTGTTCTCAAGTTCACCAGGACTAGATCAACAGTTTTTCCATCCTTCTTCTTATATTTTTTTCCACATTCTCCCAACATCAACTGGAGTTATTTTACATGTGCCAAATAGTCCTCCATTCTCTCAAAGGAATGAGGATTAATAGAGATCGCTTCTTTTTCTAGCTGCATGATATGGCTCTCATCAACTCGGTTTAACAATGACTTCCAATTCTTCGAGAATTGATGAGGGAACTGAAATTCACAGGGGTTAAAGAAAATCTCACATGAGATGTAAGTCATAATGACCCCTACAGTCTCATACTTCTTTCCATCAACAATGAAATTCACCTGGTCATATCTCGGATCTGGAATTGCAACCTTCATATACTGCTAAAGTCCTTTTCTCTTAAGTAGGTTTTTCATATATGTTTCCCATACTGAATAATTTGATCCATTCAAAAAAACATGATAAACCTTTCAATCCATTTTTGATATATAGATATAATTCTCTGTTTCAATAAGTTTCGATCAACAAACCACTGGCCAAGAGTCAATCACATAACAAATCTAACTCAACAAGGTTTGTAGATAATAGGTCAAGGTTTAAATTATTGACTATGATACCATTTTGAGGAATAGGATGGAACATGACATGAAATAGATGACCCAATTCTATAGATAACCAAAGAGGAACAATTTTTTTGAAGATATAGGTGGTTTCTAAAGACACTATTACAACACTTAAGAAAAGCATACCGTGATAAGAAAATCACAGTGAATTTTTCATAGCTTGATCCACATGATCTATTGCACAATCTCTGATGATGATAATGACCCAGGGGGTCCATTTTTATAGTCTTGATCTCTAACTAACCTCCACATAATCTAGAAGATATTGTCCACATGTAACCATCAACTGTTAGAGTTGACCTCACCAAATCCTCTTTTTTGAGTCAATTCGCCAAGAATGCTCGAATCACCCTCCTACGCATCAATCTCATAGTCAATTGTTGGGTTGGTCAGTCCACCACCCAACTATATTTAATTTTTGTTCAAATTTCCATCTGATAGGCATGTTAACTACTTGACTGACTTATGTGGTGTGTTGTTCAATCACCCAACCGACTGTATCTAGATGTAGGTCAAAATGTCAGCTTACTGAACCCATGAGATATGTGATGAATCATCAATGCTTGATGTTCCAACACAAATATCATTGTATTGTAGGTATTGAATTATCTACATTCATTCTTTCACCCTCCTTTTCTAATTGAAGAGAATCGACTAATACCTCAAGAAAATGAAAGTTCTCATTCCTTACAGGAGTTGTTGGGGATGCTTCTAGTTCCAAATATAGTTGGTTGTTGCCAAAATCAAACTACTCATGTACTTCGGTGATCTGTCACTCCTAGGTTTTCTCTCGAATTGACGTCCTTATATCTTGTGCAGTATCACATGTTCTCTTGCTTTCTTTCATTTTTCCTGTTAGCGCTTTGTAGATTTCCAAGAGGTTGTTAGGAAGAAGAAATCTACGAGAGGTAACTTTATC
>CBVK0100692406.1:0-11143 GCA_900067695.1 Picea abies
GCTCTTCCGATCTCACGTTTTGCATGGTCCTCGTATGTTTCCGGTTCCTTCTCTGCTTGGGCTGCATTTTTGTAATCGTTGGAGATACATATGTTGTTTACTGGGTTGGTGGTTCTTGCTGGTCCGTTGGTTCGTGGGTTGCTAGTTCTATTTGTTTGGCTTGGGTTTATGCTTTGGGGCTCTGCGGGTATAGTTTGGCCTATTCGTGCTTTCTTACTGTCTCATTCTTGCTATTTTATTTTGTTTTCTTCGGCCTTGCAGGGTTGGGGTCTAGTGATGGTGGTTGCAGCTTTTCTTTTTCTATTTTTTTTGGATTATTATTGTTTTTTGGGGTGCTTTGCGGTGTTGAGCCCCTGCATCCAGAAGTCGACATGCAGTTGTGCTATTTTCCCTCTCTTCCGAGGTCCATATCTATTATTCTATGAGATTTTGTTGGTGCTTCAGTGCTGGCATGATAGAAAATAGTTGCATACAAAATTATTGGAGGATTACATGTGAAATTTCAATATTCGTAGTTTTTTTGTTGGAATAAACCATATCCAGGGTACATTTATAGACCATGTATGGTCGGATGTGCCAATATGAAATTCCATGTTCTTTCTCCTTTGCACAGACTGCTGTGTGCACGATACAATTTCTGTTGTGCTTGAGGTATGATATGTACAACAAAGATTCAACAAGATTATATTTGGATGTCTGGAAGCATGTGTGGGTAGTTTTCCATGGAAAACCAAAATACTTGTATCATGGACACAACAGTTTGTGTAGAGGATAAAGAACATGTGTTTCAATCGATGGAGGCATATCTCAATAATTTTCCATGGAAAACCAGAAATCTTTTAGCTACGACCATGCAATTGCGTGATGTTTTGTGGCTTGTAATATCTTTTGGGCAGGGAAAAAAAAATTACACGTTTACAACCATTGATGGAGAAGCACAAAGGTTCATGTTTCTACCTATCTTGTAGACTGTTTGTTGAGTCTGTTTTACTATATGTACATATTTCTTCTCCTCCCGTGCATACTGGCTTCAATTCATGTTCATTGTGTTTTGTGCATTCCCACATTAAAACAAACAGAATAGATCGAGAAAAGGAGGGAGTCTTGACTGCACCGATTGAAGAGGATACAAAAAGGTGCATGCTTGTACTGTTATTTCATATTGCATTGTTTTGTATTTCATTTATGGTCTGTATATTTATTCATTTAGTTTATTATATGTACATGTTGCGTGCCTTCATACATGATATGCTATCTTTGTAACATTCCTTCTTGCATACTAACCTACTTCATGTCCGTTGTCTTTTCACTGCATTGGTACATATAAACAAACATAATAGCTGGAGATGGCGATGGCCTCTTTGGTGGGTAAATAGACCCGTTTCTCTTCTTTTAGATGCCTGTCTTCATACTAACTTGCCTTCATGTCCATTGCATATTTGATGTTGCTGCCTTGGAAAAAACAGGTTGCTTGGACATGGACATGAATTGTTCTTTGCAACAACAGAGGGTTCTGTGGTACAATATTCTAAAAGGTATACCAATTGTGGTGGTAAATTAAATATACAAAGGGGGTGGGGGCATATAATATTAGAGTTCAAAATGATGGCTTGGCAACAATAGGCCTTTCTGCCACCCTATTTCTACTTTTTCCATTTTCTATTATCCCTTTTGTTTTCTAATTCATCTTCTTAGTGTGCTTTTTGAAAATGCCTTGGTGCGCCAGTTGGTGGACTAACGGTTTCACATCTGTGGTTGTGCTTCTGCCTTGTTCCATACTTTCCTACTTTCTCGATTGCGGGTTCCAGGATGATAGGTTGAAGATTTCTCCCCTGCCTTCCGGGGGTACGCGATATACAACTTGGCCATGGTGCCCTGCCCTCGCGCCCTGTTTATTGTGAAACATTTTCCCAGTTAAAAAAAACAAATGCATACAATTTTACGGTTGTTTGGTCCTTGCGATGGACAATATACAATGCATATGATTGTTTAGTCTTGATGTTCATGTGCACATGCTTGCATAAGGAAAAGTTGGACTAGTGACATGGGCATGAGCAATCAGTCATCCTAGACATCAACAGACCGACAAGTCCAAAGGTAAAGATGCATATGCTCTGCTCTTACTATGTTTACTAAACAAATATCCTTGGCTTTATATTCATCTATGGCATGGTGGATATGATGATGTTGACTGTAATACATGGTTTGCAGCTCGCAAGAAGTATCAACAAGTACAAGAGAGACGTCGAACGTGCTGCATGTTCCGCAGAGTAAGAGGTGTGGTTGAAAAACTCTCGCTCCATAGTTCATCGAAGCTATTCGTGTACTTGTAGATTTATGCCAGTGAAAGAAGAATACATGAATAAAAAATAAAAAATAAAAATGCATACTACCATTCACTTTAGTTTTTCCTATTAAAAAATTGTGACCAGGTCTAGAGTTGTAACATCCAAAGTACTATCAATAGAGGGCTTAAACAACTGCCGAAATGGACAAGTGTTCATGGTGGACATAATGGTCATCTATAACACCTACTTGGACAAGGCAAATAAAAGTAGATCCATTATGCATGCTGGCATGACAGACAAGGAGACCATGATGACAGTGACACTGACTGTTCCTCGACAACTTGTCCAGAAACATGCAGAAAAGATATTTCCGGGTAATGGGATATCCATTACAAATTTTAATATATTTCCCAAAACAGTATATGTCCATGGTGATTGCGATCGAATTATTTCGCTGAACGAAAAAAGAATTGTGGAAAAAATTCCCGCTGTTTGTTCAGAATATCGTTTCGTCCCAGACTCGACTATCAACCAGCTTGCATAGAGCACTGATATTTACCCAATCAGAACGATTGGTGCAACTGTCACATTGGTGAGAAAACTTGGCTCACAACACATTCTCCATATAAAGGATGGAGAGTCAGACAATGACAAGTCAATGGTATCGCTTTTCATATTCATTTTTGTCCTTTACTTTCACATGTGCATGTATGTCGGGTAAGTTACACGAATATTGCACTGTTCCATGTTGCAGCTACAATTGTTCGATACACATTCAAATTTGTTTTCTTCAATTGAACAACAATTGCATAAAGGGCCGATTCCACTTATGTTGTTCAAAAATATAACAAAGAAAAGGGATGTTAGAGAAAGGATCTTTCAGACAATCCAGGCAACATTTGTAATAGAGTTGCGAGAAGATATAGTAGAGGATTTGAAGAAACTAGAGAGCTCTACAACTGTTGTGCGTATACATCCTCAAAATCATCCTCATTTTGCTTATAGAAATAGCCTTAAGCAAATTTCGACAGCCTGTTTACTTTTCTATTGATTTTTTTAAGGGGAGGGGGGAGGTGCAGTTTTGTATTATATTGTTCGATGTATTAATTCCTATGCTCGCGTTCCCAGGTTGTAGGTCTTTTGGTTGTAGCCAATGTGTACTTGATCCCCTTTGAACTTGTATGTGCAAAATGAAATTCTCCTGCTTCTGCCTCCGCTTTGATAAGTGATGATATGATTGATTGTTTGCGATGCGATGAAAAATGTCCATATATATATGGACATTGCATGAATGGTGTCATCTGAACCATGGGAAACATGACCGTGCATTGTATGGTTAGGAAACCTCTGTTACAAAATGTGCTTCCTAAGTTAGCAGACTTGTCATATGAAACGTATCTATAGAAAAAAGGCAAGCAATGTGTACATGCTATGGGAACTTCAGATACACAACAAAATCACCTTAAATGAGGACAATGCAATTTTTCATATTGGCTGAAGAAGGGAAAAAAAACATATATCAAATTTTGGCAGGAAATGAAAATACCTCATGTGTCTCTGCAATATTTCTTCAACATCTAGTGGAATGTTCGTCGGACAGGGCTAGTCAGGATTGCACGCGCATAAAATTGTTTGGTCCAAAAAAATGGGAATCATGGCAGCTAACCCCATATATGCCATGGGCGAAGGTATTTTGTACTGGGAGCATATACCAGGTGCAAGAGAAAATGAATGCGACAACGTCTTTTCTTTCTATATAAAATTGTTTGGTGCAAATGTCGATGGGTCCTGCTCTATGGAACCTTCTGGGAACTTGCTTGTGGGTTGTTTGAAGTTTGGTTGGTTCTTGGTTGTGTGTTTCTGTCTCTCAATTTGTATACCTTGGAACTCCAACTTTTGTTTGGAGGACAGGGAACAATATAATTGAATTTTTTAGCGAGCTGGCCTGCAAATCCGCCTGAAAATTTCTATGGCGCTGTGGCGCAAATGTAGTATATGGCTTGTTTTAGAAAATTACGTTGATCGATGAAATTGGTAAAATTAATGTCCTGGAATAATTTGAAAACAACGAATATATATTGTGCGAAGTGCAATTGTGCTATGATATCAAGAATAGGATCTTAAAATTCAAATTGGTCGTTGTTTTGGCATTTTTGCTTAATTGGTGAACTCGGTAAAATTAATGTCCTGGAATAATTTTAAATGAACGAATGTATACTATGTGGAGTGAAATTGTGCTATAATATGAACAAGAGGTCCTTAAAGTTCAAATTGGTCCTTGTTATGCTTGCGGTGATAGAATTTAAAAAAAACTTTCTTTTCTTTCCTTCATTTTTTTTAAAATAAGCGATTTAACATCCTTTAAGAATTTAATGTAATTCAATTGTGCAATATGAATATTTAGTATTAATAATTTAGTATTTTAAAATAATGTTTTTAGATAAAGTTAGATAGAATGACCATTCGTAAACAATTGCAATCTTGAATACACCAGTTGTGGGGTCCTGTCGATTTGTATATCCCAGAACTCTGACTACTGTTTGGAGTACACGGGGCAATAGAAGTGCAATGTTTAGCCAACTAGTCCGCATCTCCGCCTCTCAATTTGTATATCGCGGAAGTCTGGGTGATATTTGTAGGACACAAAACAATAGAGACTCAATTTTTATCCCGCAAGGCCAAGAACCCGCGATCCAAAAAGTGCTTAAGTATGGAATGAGGGATCCACATATGCTCTATAAAATCTCATGTTGATTCTATATTGTGTTATCATATGAACAAGAAGTCCTTAAAATTCAAATTTGTCCTTGTTATGCTTGCGGTGATATAATTTTAAAAAAACTTTCTTTTCTTTTCTTCATTTTTTTAAAAATAAACGATTTAACATCCTTTAATAATTTAATGTAACTCAGTTGTGAAATATGAATATTTAATATTAGTAATTTAGTATTTGAAAATAATTTTTTTAGATAAATTTAGATAGGATGACCATTCGTAAACAATTGCAATCTTGAATACGCCAGTCATGGGGTCCTGTCGATTTGTATATCCCAGAACTCTGATTAATGTTTGGAGTAGATAGGGCGATATAAGTGCAATGTTGAGCCAACCAGTCTGCAACTCCACCTGTCAATTTGTATATCGCGGAAGTCTGGGTGCTATTTGTAGGACATGAAACAATAGAGACTCAATTTTTAGCCCACAAGGTCGAGAACCCGTGATCCAAAAAGTGCCTAAGTATGGAATGAGGGATCCACATATGCTCTATAAAATCTCATGTCGATACTATGTATTGCTCATTTGTCGAAAAACTTTTATATAGCTCGCCCGACCAATTTGTCCAAACTTTATGCTCTAATTAAATTATGCAATATCAATATCTAATATTAATAATATAGTATTCAAAATAATGTTTTTAGATGTGTTGGACAATTGATAGGGATTTCCATTTGTAAACAATGTCAAACTTTAACGCGCCAGTTCTTGAGTCCATCTGTGAATTTGTATATCGCAGAACTTCGAGTGCTATTTGGAGGACACATAATAATGGAAGTGCAATGTTCAGCCAAGAAGCCCATAGGTCCACTTGTCAATTTGTATATCGTGGAATTGTGGGTGCTTTTTGTAGAGCGTAGAACAATAGAGGCCCAATTTTCAGCCCGCCAACCACAAAAGTTGCGATCCAAAAAGAGGCTAAGTATGGAATTGCGGATCCGTACATGGTCTATGCAAATTTTGTGTCCATAATTTATAAGAGTACATACTTAGTATGTATTATTCGTTTTTTGGAAAACTTCTAGGTGCGGAAGTTGGTGGATTCACGAGTTCAGATTTCACTTACTTTTATATGACCAACCTGACCGATTGCTTCTCTGTTTGATATTGTAATAAAAGAATATAAACTGGCCCAACTCCAATTGTGCTATGACATGAACACGAGGACCTTAAAATTGAAACAGTTGGCATGTCCGCTTGTGAATTTGTATATCGTGGAAATGTGAATGCTATTTGTAGGCCACAGAAGAACAGAGGCCCAATTTTGAACCCGCCAGCCCGAGAATCCGCCATCCAAATAGTGGCCAAATATGGAATTAGAAATCCGTACATGCTCTATAAAATGTCATACCCATAGTTTGTAGAAATAGATCTTTACTATGTATTGCTCGTTTCCTCCAAATGTTGTTTAGAACACCCAGAACAATAAAAACTGCAATGTTGAAGGAGCCAGTCCACAACTTTAGTTGACAATTTTGATATTGCGAGACTTTGGGTCGTATTTGTAGGATACAAAGCAATAGAGGCCCAACTTTGAGCCTGCCAGACCGAGATCCCGCATTCCAAAAAGTGGCCAAATATGAAATGCGGGATCTGTACAAATTCTATAAAAACCTTATGTCCATACCTTCTAAGAGTTCATACTTACTATGTATTACTCATTTTTCGGAAAACTTCTACCTGCGGAAGTTGGCAGATTCACTATTTTCGGTTTCAATTACCTTTAGATGACCATCCCGACCGACCGCTTCTCTGTTTGATATTGTAAAATGAATATAAACTGGACCAAGTCCAATTCTGCTATTATAGCAACAGGAAGTCCTTACAATTGAAATAGTCCACAAATCCCCTTGTCAGTTTGTATATCGAGGAACTGGCGGTGCTATTTGTAGGGCACGTAACAACAAAGACCCAATTTTGAGCCCACCAGCCCGAGAACCCGCAATCCTGCTAGAGAACTTATGATCCAAAAACTGACCAAGTATGGAATGAGGGCTGCGTGCATCAAACATATTGCAAACTCATATTTCTATGTTTGAAAGCATATCTGTATAGCTTGTTGCAAAAAAATAAAAAATAAAAAACATCCAGCTTCTTGCTTTTATGCTCTATAAAATCTCATGCCCATCATTTATAAAAGTACATACTTGGTATGTATAAATTGTTTCTTGCAAAATTGTGTAGGTGTGGAACTTGATAGATACACGTGTTCATATTTGCACTCATTTTTATATCAGCAGCCCAACCTACCTCTTGCCCCTTTCATATTATACAATTTTTTTTGGAACGCAAGTTTCCGGACACGAGGGTTTTTTTTCAAATCAGAATTTTCACATCCTTTTATAATTTTATGTAATTAAATTGTACAATATCAATATTTAATACTAATACTTTAGTTTTGAAAATAATGTTTTCTTGTAGTGTTTCATAGTTCATAGGGATCACCATCCGTAAACAATCGCAAGGTTGGAACTGCCATTCCTAGAGTCCATCTGTGAATTTTCATATGGCGGAAGTCCGAGTGCTGTTTGATATAACGTTATACCAAGAAGTCTTCCTATCGATTTGTATATTGTGGAACTCTTGGGTGCTATTTGTATCTAACTGAATAATACATGCCTAGTTTGAGCCCGCCAACCCGAGTACCCGCGATCCAAAGATTGGCGTAAGTATGGAATGCAGGAACAATAAAATTCCCAAGTACCCCGCAAGTCCACTGACCGATTTGTATATCGCAGAATTGTGGATGTTATTTGTAGGCCACAGAACAATGGATGCCCAATTTAGAGCCCACCAGTCCGAGAACCTGCGATCCAAAAAGTGCCTAAGTAGGTTTTTCTTTCAAATAAGATATTTCACATCCTTTTATAATTTTATGTAATTAAATTGTACAGTATCAATATTTAATATTAATACTTAAGTTTTGAAAACAATGTTTTTTTGTAGTGTTACATAGTTCATAGGGATCAACATCTGTAAACAATCGCAAGGTTGGGCCCGCCAGCCCCGAAGTCCATATGTGAATTTCTATATGGTGGAAATCCGACTGCTGGTTGATATAAAATTATACCAAGAAGTCCACTTGTCGATTTGTATATTGAGGAACTCTTCGATGCTATTTGGGTGCTATTTTTATATAACTAAATAATACATGCCTAGTTTGAGCCCGCCAACCCGAGTACCCGTGATCCAAATAATTGCATAAGTATGGAATGCCGAAACAGTAAAATTCCCGAGTACCCCACAGGTCCGCTGACCAATTTTATATCCCATAATTCTAAATGCTATTTGTAGGCCACAGAACAATGGATGCCCAATTTAGAGCCTGCCAATCCGAGAAACCATGATCGAACAAGTGCCTAAGTATGTAATTCTTCTCTCTGCTTTTCCTTCTTGAAACGCGGGTTCCTGCATAGCATGGATGATTTTAAGGATGGAAATTTATTTTAAAATGTAGAAACCTTGGCGAATATTACTAATCCTTCATATGTCAACTATAGACGTTTGGCGATATATTTTTAAAAATATTCAAATTTATAAGTATTTTATTTAGTTTTTATAAAATTTTGGTGATTTTTAAGGTAAAATAATTTTATCCTATAGAATTTGGGCGAATCATTTTTAAAATAGCGAATCTCATTTTTGGAAAAACCATGGAAAATTAGCCCATGAGCGAAATTTAGCCCCTAAAATCATCCCTGCTGCATAGGTGGGTTTAACATTGTGTTTCCATTGTTTTTCCCCCTGCAACTAGCACTCAAACTTCCGCGATTTACAAATTTGCAAAGAAACCCCCTTCCGTGATTTACGAATTTCCAAATAAATTCTGCGACATAGAAATTGACAGCCGATATCTGTCACTGAGATGCAATATGACCATCGACCCTTCATGTCTTCTGGGTATATTTTCTACCCTTCTTCTTTTCTAACCCACCTGACCGCTTTCTGTACTTGGGTATTTCTTGGAATCGGTTTCGCGGGTTGCACGGTGCCTCGCCGCATTTCACCATCCCCGGTACTATGTAATGTAATGTTTTCACACATTCTTATTTTTCAACAGTCTCTATGACAAATGCATTTAATTTTTTTATATGTAACAACTTTTAATTTTTTATATATTTCAAAATAAATGGTGCTCTGCATTGCAAGCTTCATTTACTTATACCACTTGTTATAAATGCATTTAAATTTTTTATATTTCTTATCTCCTTCTAATTTTATGTCTTCATATATTTTTATCTTTTACCAGTCCATATGCCAAATGCATTTAAATTTCCAGATTTATTCTTCCACTGTCAACAAATTTGCACTTTCTTACATACTTTACCTTCAACAAATAAATGGTGCTCTACATGCCAATCATCATTTACTTATGGTCCATGTTCTGTGATATACATGCTGCACACAACACTTCCGTCCTATACATTTTGCACCAGACACTTCCGTCATTTACATTTCGACCCATTTTCCACAATTTGCTTTCTAACCTTCTTGGTAGGAACTACGCTGCCAAACAACCTTGTTTCTTTTAATACACTTACATTTAATAAAAAATAATAAATTTCATACAAACCTATAATTCTTGATGGATTCTTTATTTTATATGATCATTTTTTAATTTCTTTCATTATCATAAAATTAAAATTAAAATTAAAGGTTAACTAATTATTTTAAAAATATTTAATCTAAAAATTCATCCAAAAAATATAATAAACATTATAAATTTTTTAGGGGAAGGGTTTCATAGTCTTAGTGTTCTAATTTTATACTATTGTGAGAAATACTAGTGTAAATCCACCTTAACTCGATATTAATCATGGGCCAATAGGGATCAAATCCCTTCATGTGCAAATTGTCACGAGTCCACAAGATCCCCAAATGAATCTTGCGATTGTTCACCTCCTGAGGGTGTGCGATAGTGCAACGATTCTTACTTGGTTTCTTGGCACACCAAGAATACCTCGTCCGAACTATGCCTCTTCACCTAGAACATAACCATACTTCGTTCTAGGCTACCGACGAGTCACACTCCAACTCTAGTGCAACTCTTGCTTACTTAGACAATTGTTAACAATTTAACACTTAGTCTTACTTAAGCATGCATCCATGAACAAGAGAACAATTGTGGAACAAAATGAAGAAAAACACATAAATAGTTTGGGTGACACAAACCGTGCCTAACACCCAACTAATTCTTTGTTATTGTGAAACAATTACAACATGAGCACTACCGGCTTGGTTTACAACATGGTAGAGTTAAATGACTTGCCTCACCTCACCAAGACACTCAATAACATATTCGTCCCGCCAAGACTTTCTGCCACAACTGTTTTTGCAACCACTTGCGGTGCACCTCAAACGTGCCCACAATCGCAAACTTGCTGTCCCTTCGTTTTCACAGACTTTCACCAAGCTAACATAGATTTCGGTTCTGCCTAACACATGGCTCCATAGACTTGTGTTTTTAGACTTCCCCAAAACCTTCCAAAACGTCCAACTCTTGGCTACTTGTTTTCCATCTTAGCAACTATACGTCAATTCATTATCGCAGACTTGCCTCAGACTTGCTCTCCAAATCTCTTGCCAAAAATGCTCTATGCCCCCTTTAGTTTTGTTCCCTTGCTCTTATATGAACTCCAAGGGTCACTTGTGTGAAACATCATTTCTCTTGGGTGTGTCACACCCCTTTCTGAACCCACACTCAACCAACTTGTTGTGCTCCTTCATGAACTCGAATCTTGATGCACCCATCCAAAGAACGTGCGCCCCTTGCCTTGTGTGCTTTTCGTGTCGATCATTGTGACTCCTCATGAGTGTGTTGATGGGGTTGTCCAACCTCTCTAACATACCCATGTTGCTGATGGTATATGGGTCCACTCCTTTGGCATGCTCCCAAGTTGTTTTGCCCTTCCCCAAATGTAACCCAAGCCTTCGTCAATTGTTCTAAATTAAGTAAGGTGCGTGCCCCCTTGGTGAACCAAGAGAATTCGTTGGGTGAACCAACATGTTTGGGTGTGGGAAGGAGCACCTTGGGTGCACGATCCGACACACACACACAAACACACACACACACACACACA
>CBVK0100692407.1:0-11143 GCA_900067695.1 Picea abies
ATATACACAGCATATCAAAGAAAATTCATAATAGGAAACAAACATTCATGAGCATAACATCAATACACAAAGAACAACACAAACCATGAATTTGAATCAAAGCTTTCTATTAATCCAAATATCTGTACATGGGTGTTCCTATGCAGCTCTCTGCATGCTCTTGCTCTTCCTTCTTCATAATTCTTCCTATCTAATGATACAATACACAATGAGGGTGTCTATATCTCGTTTCCCTCTTGCGCTCTCAAACAGTCTAATCTAGAATTAAATTCTATCTACCTGCATTAACTATCTTAAATGCCTCCTACCTACTAAGGACGAGAGCGTATGGCTCAAGTTCCCGATTACATCACACAAGTGTGCTTCATTAAATTGTTACATTTATGTTCGCGCAACCATCCCAAGGTAAATTTCAAAATTTGTGCTGGCGCTTGCCCAGTTGTCAATGGACTTCCGTGCTGGCTCGCTTGATGTGGGAGATGCTCCTGCATCATACTCCCTCGCTTGAAAACTTCCATGGGCTCCTGTCCATGAGCTCCTGCATGGTATGTCCATCTTTCTGTATCTCTACTTCAGTCTCCCTGCTGGCATCTTCAACTGGATGGTTCTTCCACTTGACCAGATACTCAAAGTGTTCTTTCCTCTTGGTCTTCATGCCAATTCTTTTGTCCAGTATGCACTCCATCTGCGGCTTCTCTACAACTAGCATCTTTTTTGTCCACTGGATCACTGGTTTCTTATCTCTAGTCTCTTCTTCCCCAGCTCTATATGGGTATAAATTTGAGACATTGAATATCAGAGAAATTCTGATCCCATCGGGTAATTCAATCTCATAAGCATTTGCCCCACATTTCTTCAAGACCCTACATGGTCTGATTTTCTTCATCTTCAGCTTATTATATGTTCCTCTCGGGAACCTTTCTTTCCTCAAGTGTTCCAGAACAAGATCACCAACCTCGAATTGAAGTTGTCTTCTTTGCTGGTCTGCCCTGCGTTTATATTCCTGGCTTGAAATTCGCAATCGTTCCTTCACCTGGCTGTGAAGTTCCTTCATCACTTCTGTGAATTCCTCTGCACTAGCGCTCCTAGTCGCAGTCTGTTCTGAATCCATCAGTTCAGAAATTCCTCTCGGCTATATGCCATAAACAATCTAAAATGGACTCTGTCCTGTACTTCTATTCATTGAGTCATTATACGCAAACTCTGCCCACGGTAATATATTGTCCCACTGGATGTGGTGTTCTGTCACCAAGCTTCTCAACAAGTCTCCTAGACTCCTGTTTACCACTTTTGTTTGTCCATTCGTCTGAGGATGATAAGATGAACTAAATAACAAGTTAGTTCCCAACTTCTTCCATAAGGTCCTCAAAAAATTCCCTATGAATTTGGTGTCTCGATCCGAAACTATACTTCTCGGCAATCCATGAAGTCGAATGACCTCTTTGAAAAATAGGTTCGCAATATGAGTTGCGTCATTGGTCTTCTGACATGGAATGAAGTGTGCCATTTTAGAAAATCTATCCACCACCACAAAGATTGAATCACACCCTCTCTGTGTTCTTGGCAACCCCAATACAAAATCCATGCTAATCACATCCCACAGCCTCTCTGGCATGGGAAATGGTTGATAAAACCCCACATTCTGTCTTCTTCCTTTTGAATGCTGGCAAATTCTGCATCTATCCACAAATCTCTTGACATATGCTCGCATTCCTGGCCAAAAGTATGATTCGCTCAGCTTTGTGAATGTTTTTTCATGATGAAAGTGTCCTACCAATCCTCCACTATGTTTCTCCTTTAACAGATTCTCCCTCATGGAGCAATTCAGAATACACATTTGATTGCCCTTAAACAACAATCCTTCCTGGATCATGTATTCTACCCACGAGCTTCTGTCTCTCAGAACTGGATTCTCAGCCGCTTCGTATGCCTCCTTAAAATTTGGATCATCTCTGTACATGTCCTTGAGGTCATCAAAACCCAACGTTTTGACTTTGAACTCCTTCAACAACAAACACTTCCTGCTCAAAGCATCAACAACTTTGTTAGCAGTACCAGAAATATGCTTAATCCCAAAAGTGAAATTCTGCATATACTCAACCCATTTAACATGTTTCTAATTCAACTTCTCCTGTTGAGTCACAAACTGCAATGCATGATTGTCACTGTACAAGACAAACTCTTTGGGTATCAAGTAATGCCTCCATTTCTTCAATGCATGTATGATAGCATAAAATTCCTTATCATAAGTGGAATATTTCAACTTTTCTTCATTCAACTTCTCGCTGAAATACACTATGGGCCTGTCTTCCTGACTCAAGACTACTTCGATTGCAAATCCGCTTGCATCGCATTTCACTTGAAATGTCTTTTGGAAATCCGGTAACACCAAAATTGGTTGTTCCGTGATCTTCTTCTTCAGCAAATTGAATCTCTTCTCGGCCTCTTCAGTCCAGTGAAAAGATTTGTGTCTTTTCTTCACGGTGTCCATCATCGCTGCGCTAATTCCACTAAAATTCCTGATGAATTTTCGATAGAAACTAGCCAATCCGTGAAAACTTCTCACCTCAAATATGTTCTTCGGTGATGGCCAATTCTTGATTACCTCCACCTTATCTGGATCCATCCTCAACTCATTTTTTGAAATAACAAATCCCAAATAAATGAGCTCTGTCTTCATGAATGAGGACTTCTTCATGTTTATCAACAACTTCTCCTGCTGCAATTTTTGCATCATTGTAACCAAATGCTTCAGATGCTCCACTGTTGTTTTACTGAAAACCAGTATGTCATCCAAATACACAATGAAAAATTTCTCGATGAACTCCTTCAGGACTTCGTTCATCAACCTCATGAAGGTACTTGGCGCATTTGTTAAGCCAAATGACATAACAAGCCATTCATACAACCCCTCGTTTGTTTTGAATGCTGTCTTCCACTCATCACCCTCTCTCATGTGAATCTAGTGATAACCGCTTTCAAATCAATCTTTGAAAAATACTTTGCTCCACTCAAGCAATCCATCAGATTGTCCATCCTCGACAATGGAAATCTGTACCTAATGGTTATCTTATTGATCACCCTTGAATCAGTACACATCCTCCAGCCTCCATCTTTCTTTGGACTGAGTACTGTTGGAACAACACATGGACTCAAGCTTTCCCTGACTAAACCTTTGTCCAACAAATCCTAGACTTGCCTCTTAACTTCTTCATTCTCCTGCGACGTTAGTCTGTACGCGGCTTTGCTCGGCAAACTGGCTCCTGGTATGAGATCAATATGGTGACTCACACTCCTGATTGGTGGCAACGAATGAGGTAATTTGTCCACTACAATGTCAACGAACTCTTCTAGCAGTTCCTGAACCTCCTCTGGTAAATCATCTACCCTCGTGCTAGTCAGAAAAATCCTTGGCTTCCTGATCATAATGAATTGTGGATCCTCCTTCTTCTTAACCTTTGTAAGAAGTTCCTTCCCACTCATGAGAAGTACTTTGTTGCTTACTTCTGGGTTCACCTCTTTATCTTTTATTGGAAGCAACATGTGTGTCCTCCCATTCTTCTCCAGGGTGTATGTTTTCATTCACCCATCATGATCGTGAGCCGTTGGATCATCAAATAGTTACCCATCAACCATCCATTTGACAGGAGTTGCGCAGGGTTTAAATCCTCGTGAGCATAGTGGAAACCCTGAGAAGCATCGGAATATTGAGGCATCGGGGTTTTGGGAAATCGGAAATCTCGTGGACCGGAGATCGGGTAAATCCATCGTGGAAATCCCGACAAGCTCAGGGCCGTCCATCATTTGGGATGCGTGTTGGAAGATCCGACGAAGTCAGGGTTCGACGTTTCGGAGGTCCTGAGGATAGGATCCTCTTGCAATTTGGAATCGCGAAACGCGATATCCTAACAGACCAAAGGAATAGTGTGGGGGCCACAGGCATCGGTAGGTGGACAGGTGGCACATCCTTTCAGAAATTTGGGGAAGGAGAAGGCCCGAAATATAGGCATTAGGATTCACGATCTTGCGAACTCTGAAATGTTGATGAAGTAAAGGGACCATTAAAAAGTCAACCTACACGTTAGTCGAAGTTTCAGCGTATCGGGAGTCGGGGTTCGGTAAATCTAGTTGCTCGACACCGCGAGCGCCGAAATCACGATAAAAAAAGTCTCGAAATAGAAGGGAAGGTCAACGTCGACTTGTATCGGGGTTTGGGGATTCGAGGGTCGAATGTCCGACCACTGACCTTGTGAAGTCACAAAGTCCGATCCCCCGATAAGTGAAGAGAGGGGATCGCACGAAGGGTTCTGTGGGTGCAGACTTCCCGATAGGGAATTAGAAGAACATTAGAGTTCTTCGGGCCATGGTAAAGGGAGGATCCTATGAGCAGACGTGCAAGCGAGCACGCCTGCATCAAGATCAATACAAAGAGAACAACACAAACCATGAATTTGAATCAAAGCTTTCTATTAATCCAAATATCTGTACATGGGTGTTCCTACGCATCTCTCTGCATGCTCTTGCTGTTCCTTCTTCAAAATTCTTCCAATCTAATGATACAATAAACAATGAGGGTGTCTATATCCCATTTCTCTCTTGCGCTCTCAAACAATCTAATATAGAATTAAATTCTATCTACCTGCATTAACTATCTTAAATGCATCCTACCTACTAAGGACGAGAGCATATGGCTCAAGGTCCCGATTGCATCACACAAGTGCGCTTCATTAAATTGTTACATTTATGTTCGCACAACCATCCCAAGGTAAATTTCAAAATTTGTGCAGGCGCTTGCCCAGTTGTCTCTTGCCTTCCGCGCTGGCTCGCTTGACGTGGGAGATGCTCCTGCATCAATTCTTCTCCTACTTCTTCCATGGGATAAATGCTAACTGAGCATTCTTTTATTGTATCTAAATATTCCTCTTTACTTGCAGGGGAGGATTCAACATCAACATTGTTGTTTGTCCTTATGATTTTAGCCACCACTTGTCCTGATTTTACAAACTTTATCTTACAGTCTTTGGAAAGAACCACCTCTTTACATCCTCTATCACACATTTGACTTACATTGAGCAAATTATGTGTCATCCTATCTATAGGAAGATCATCCTGAGAATATCCTTTTCCATTACTTAAACTCACCATCCCTTTATCCTTGATTTTACCTGGTTCATCATTTTCAAGGATCACATTTCTTGTTTTGATTTTGCTTATAAGCAGAAGCCTATCCTTTTCTCCAGTCATGTGCTTGGAACATCTACTATCTATATTCCATAGGTTCTTTTGTCTTTGAGCCAACAACACTAATCCACACTTATCACTTTCTTTCTTCTTCCAAACCTTGACATTTTTAACAGAGGAATTCAAATCTGATTTATAGTTCTTTAAGCGACAATCAACAACTTTAGGTCCATAGTTATGACAGATGTAGCATTCTGGTTCGTTGATTAAAGAGTCAAAATGATTGTTATGCTTAACCTATGTCCTTTTCCTAGCCATCAAGTGATTTGCAATCTGTGGAGGTTTTTTACTTGGGTGTCTCATTCGTTGTTGTGGCAGATATCTATACCTTGAATGTTTTGCTTGATCATATCTAAAATTTAAAGAACAATTTACAACTTTGTGACCAAAGTTAGAACAGGAAAAACAATATCCATAGAAAAATCCTTGGTACCTGGAAAATGGTTGTCTTCTTTGAGCAGGTCAATTTCTTCCATGTTGATGATTTCCTTGAGCAGGGAGTGCATTATTTCTTTGTTCTACAGATTTAGTCCTGGTACCTTTTTCTTTACTCCTCCTGGGTGGCTGATTGTCTTCCTTTGTTTCTGCAGGTTTGTTGTAGATTTGAAAAACTTGATGGGTTCTTTGTTTCTTGGCTAACCACTACTTGATCCCTCTTCATAACCCAAACCAGTTTTCAGCTTTGGATTCCTTTGCTGATTCAGAATGGTGGCTAATCCTTCTGAGGCTTTGATACTTGACAAATTCTGATGATACAAGGCTTGAAACTTCTCCAACTCTTTCCTTGTTTTCACTACTTCTTCCTCCAGGGATTCAGATCTTGCCTTCTTTTCTGATAACTGTTGTTTCAGAATGTCCTCTATTTTCTTTGCCTCTTCTAATTCCACTTTTAGCAGGGCAAAGTCTTCATCAGGTTTTTTAGTGCCTTTCTTGAACTGTATCAACAATTGTTTTTGCTTTCTCTTCTTAAGTCTGAGTCTGTCAATCTCTTCCAAAGCGTTGATCAACTCTCTTTCCAAGTTAACCACAACTTCTTCATCATTATCATCACTGCCTGTGATTTTATTATCATAATCCTCTTTGGCCATAAGCATGAAGTCATTTACCTTATCTTCACAGGAAGAGTCACTATTGATGTCTTCCGAGGAGTCATCATTGTTTACACATAAAATTTTCTTTCTATCAAATCTTTTGGATTTGTACTTCTCTTGACCTTCAGAGTTCTCTTCCTTCTTCTTGTGTGGACACTTATTTGCAAAGTGACCTATCTTACCACAATTAAAAAATTTGAGGGGAATCTTGCCTTGATATTTTCTTGATCCTTTCTTTAACCTTCTCACAAATTTTGCCTCAATATCATCTAAATCTGAATCAATATTATTGTC
This sequence comes from Picea abies, assembly GCA_900067695.1. NCBI lineage: Eukaryota > Viridiplantae > Streptophyta > Pinopsida > Pinales > Pinaceae > Picea > Picea abies. The sequence goes on from CBVK0100692407.1 coordinate 6,627, forward strand.
TTCTTTAAAAGATGCTTCTCTAGTAATGGATTTATCTTTGTTGATTCTCATTTCATATGTAGTTAAAGTTCCTAGGATTTGATCAATGGACAGATTTTTAAGATCATTTAGTTCTTCTATTGCAGAGACTTTTGGATTAAATTTATCAAGCAAAGATCTTAAAATCTTCTGAACTAAAATTGATTCTTCAATCTTCTCACCAAGACCCTTCATGGAATTCACAAGTTCTTCAACTCTTAAAAAATACTTGCTAACTGTTTCATCTTCATTCATCTTTAGTTGTTCAAACTTCAACCTAAATGTTTGAAGTTTGGCATATTTTAATTTCTCATTTCCTTCATAGCTACTAATAAGTTTATCCCACATTTCTTTGGCAATTTGAAGATGCATCACCTTTACAAACTCGGATTCTGCAAGTCCATTCAAGATAGAATTCATTCCCTTATCATTAAAGATAAATTCTAACTTATCATCCTTGGAAGCTAGCACATCAGGCTTTATGTATCCAGTCTCTACTACATCCCAAACATCAGCACCTAAGGCCATTAGGTATGTTCTCATTCTAACCTTCCAGAATGAAAAATTTCTTCCATCAAACAGAGGAGGCTTAGTGGCTGAAGTCCCTTCATGACTTGTCCTGTTTAAGCTTACAGATCTACCTTTAGATAAAAGGAACCTTCTCTGATACCAATTGTTGTTATAGTGCTTAAACAATAATGCTTATTTTAAATTAATTACATAACTCTCAATGACAATCACAATAATGCAGGGAGGTAAGCAATAGGACATTCGACATCAGTCACACATATGAAATATATAGAGACAAATATTTCCTGAGGAAACCCATAAAGGGTAAAAACCTCTTCTTCTTGGTATGATAAGTAATATTTACATTCTGTACATTATCATACGTATGAGCTCCAACTCATTGTGAGGCTACAACCTCTGTTTTGCAAGCTGCAAGTTGCTGAGAACACCAACTCTCTGTTTTCTCTAGCACCTACTAGAAGGAAGCACCAACTCCCTTGTTTCTCTAGAACCCACTAGAAGGAAGCACCAACTCCCTAGTTTCTCTAGCACACACTAGAAGGAAGCAACAAATCCCTAAGTGTTCCAGCACCAACTGGATGAAAGCACCAACTTCTAGTCACACAGGCACCAACCTGTAAAACAAAGAACAATAGTTCTCCCTTGCACCACCCTGCCACCCTGGTTTTTCTAGCTGCAACCAGATGGAAGCTACAACTCCCTGTGTTCAAGCACCCACTTGAACCTCTGAGGACAACAGTCCTCCCTAACACCTCCCTACCACCCTGAGATATAAATTTTGCTATCTGTAAATTTATCACAGTGATAGAATATTTATCAATGGCTTACCGGTCTCATCACTGTTCTGCTACACTGCTCTGCTCTACCTGCATCAGTGTCTTCCTGCACACTTTCCTTACGCTTTATGTTCTTCTTCCTTTTATGCTCTGTGTGCCATGTCGCTTCTATGCACCATTCCTCTTCTATTCATTTCAACTGCTGCACTCTCCTTCTACACACATGAATCACTCTCAACAACACCCAATCTCTTCTCTATTTTGTGTTTTTATCCTCTATGTGCTTCTCCTGCATCCTCTATTCACAATGCTTCTACATGCTTTCCCCATGTCGAGTGCTCTTCCTGATCATCATTGCAACTCTTCAGCTTCTTTGGCTGTTAAACCCATGCGTCCATCATCACTAGGTGTTATGTCGAGATTCCTTAGCCTCTCCAGCAGTCGAGACTCTTCATCTTCTCTGTCACAGTCGAGCTCATTCCCTCTATTGCAGTTCTAGGATCCAAAGGTCTTACATATGTTAATAGCCTCTATGAATAGTCTTCATGCCACTAGAATATGCCTCAAGACTCTTCATCTTCTCTGGCGATCACCCTGAAGTCTCTTCTGGTCCTCTGGCAGAAACCATCAGTCGTTTCTAGTAGTTACACTGTGAAGCTCCAAGAAAACGCATCAACAACTGAATCTCCAACCTTCTAAGAGTCATGATTCAGTTATGCTAACTGAATCGTAACTAATCGATTAACTGTGAAGAGAAACAATATCCCTTCGATCATATTTCCAAGTATCCAACACCGTTGGATTACAAGCACAGGTTCTCGCGTTGATTTCGTCATTTCACATTTCGACATTTCGACATTTAGGCATTCCTGTGGTGAAGAGTCTCGACTCTTCAAGTTATGATCGCTGAAAAGGATCTTAGCTTGGTTCTAGCTTCTCCCTCTCACATGACCACTGATGGTGACCACAACCTACACCAAAAAGTGCTTTTCGTAATTTCGCATTTCGGCATTTCGCGATTTCGCATGTCACAAATTCTTGTTGCGAGGCATCTCGACTCTCCAAGTCACGATCCCTGAAATGGAGCCAACTCAACATTCCACAAGATTTCATAATATGATCCCTTCTTTTCTTAATCGAACGAATGACAAGATTTCGACGTTTTTCCCTTCGAGTCATCGTGACTCCAACATTATAAAAGTCATGATCACAAAATCTTCGAAGTGATCAGACGGTTCACATAACCCACTGAGATGAATGGTTGACGGTATTTTAGAGTTTTTCCTTTCGGGTTTTTGAGACTCACAATAGTCCCTTTCGGCATTTCGGAGTTCGAGACTTCATGATGGTGGAGTTTCTTCTTGCTATGTAAAACCCCGAAATAGAAAGTTTCGATGTGACGTAAACCTGTTGACGTCACACGTGGTTTGACACGTACCGAATAGCTACCACGTTTCACTCTGATTCATGACTTACATGTGCTTGAAATGTTGAATCAGGTTGACACTTTTCATTGCCTGATTGTGCCACGTGTCCTTAGTTGACGTGGTTTGCTGATGTGGTTTGTTGATGTGTCTATTTTGAGATTTCGGCCTTTCGCATTTTTCAACTTCGGGACTCCTGTGATGAAGAGTCTCGACTCTTGACTCCTCCAACTCCTGGTATCTGAAACTCCGAAATGAATTCAGATCAACGGTCCACAATCTTGATGATTCAACGGTCCAAATATTTTTGTGATTTCGCATATCACGAGTTCCTGCTGTGAGTTGCTTTCTTGACTCCTCCAACTCCTGGTATTTGAAACTTTGAAACATCGTGGTTTCTCATTTCGTGATTTCATCATTCTTGTTGTGATTTTCCTTGACACCTCCAACTCTCGGTATCCGAAACTCCGAAATGGAGATTAAGTCGTGGTTTCACATTTCGCGATTTTCTGCCGTGAGTTGCTTCCTTGACTCCTGGAGTTTACGCTTCTGAATGGGATCTAATGATCACTTATTGAACTTTCCATTTCCATGCCATTATCCCTATGCTGTTGGTCGTGATATTTTCCATTAATGAAAAACACGCATACTCTGCACTATCTCTTCTGATCTTATCGAGCTTGCTCTGCTGTGTCTTCCCAAAATACTTCTGGTGCCCACCTGGCACATTCTTCCTATACTTAATCCATCATTGTTGTTGTACTTGCCATCAATGACAAGAATACACTTCCTGTAAAACATGCCAACAATATCCCCCTTTGGCATTGATGGCAACAAAGGCACCCAGACTCTTTTCTCCCCCTTTGACATCAATGTCAAAGAACACATGCTCCCCCTGAGTTGTTGTAGTATTTTTAGGAGGTATCAGATATTAAACCAACACAAACTCCCCCTGACAGGATGTACTCTCTTATTTGAGGCCTGCAGAATATTTGTATCTAAACCAGAGTCTTCTCCTTCTGATTCGTGGACCTGTTCATCTTTAGCTTCCGCTGTATCCTCTGTAGAATACTCAAAATTGCTCACCTCTCTTACTGGGACTCCTTCATCAACTTTTTCTTGTCATAACTGGATGACTCCCCCTGTCACTGTTCTCTCTCTACTTCTGACTGCTTTCCTCCTTTGTTCCTAAAAGGTTAGCTTTCCCTGACAAGGTCTTTTCTCTTGTTATCTCTACAAGATGTCATGTATATCATTTTGTAAAACAAAATGTTGTTGCTGAGGATGTTGTTGTCCTACTGAAACACTACGTAATTGTAGCTCGTACTTTTCAAACAACCCTTGGATCTGCCCATTGATTCTCATCAATTTCTATTACTGCAAATTCTTTTTTCTTCCATGATTATTACAACCCAAGGCTTTTATGACAATATACATCACAAGAGAAAAACACTACAAACATTATCACATTTGCTTTTCCTTTTTACAAATGGAGGACCTGTATCAGGTTTCTTAGGAGCACTGATTTCTACCTTGTTGAGTCCAATACCGGATTTGTCATTTGGTGATCTCTGACTATCCAAGATTTTATCTAGGGTCATGGAATTGTTCAAGAACTTGATTTGGGTGTTTGACTTCTCAACCTTCAAAACTTCTTCTTCCAGCTTATGAAATGATTCTTGATGCAGGCACGCTCACTTGCACATCTGCTCATAGAATCCTGCCTTTACCATGTCCCGAAGAACTCTAATGTTCTTCTAATTCCCTA
>CBVK0100692408.1:0-11143 GCA_900067695.1 Picea abies
CTGAGAATGTAAGTTGAGTCTTGCATATAGATCCGGTGCTCTTTTAGATTTGTACTCTATTCAGATGTTGCTGAAAAAACCCTGGATTGAAGTCCATAATAAAAAGAAAAATTGTACATACATCTTGTGTTCCTTGTGGAGACGATTTGTTGATGATATATTGCTGATATATGTTGCTGATATGTATTCACATCTAACTGATTATTAATGACAACAATGAGTAATGAGTAAATGTCGAATGCTAACTAATGAGTTTTTTGTAAGAGGGAGGTTTTGGGAAAAAGATCCCCACACTCATTCAACCTCCCCTCTAAGTGTGGTAGGTGTGTCCAACAATAATAACATATTCCCACCTACTATCATCCATGGGTTGTTGGATGGTTTCTTCTTCTTCTTCCTCCTAGATGACTACTGAAGGTCTCTGCCTATCTAGAACGTTTCTCGATCTTAGTTGAATTTCCTGTAATGGAATAGGAGTAATGACATATGTCAGGAAGGCCTGCATCTCAACATTGTTAAGAGGTTGAGGGGGCTTATTATTGGGGTTCAGCACTGGCTGTTCGGTAATAGTGTCATTCTTGTGGAGCTTTCATTTTGATATTGTAGGGGTTTTTGTTGTGGGATCGGAGGTAAAGGTGGTGGAACGAATCCTGGCAAAAGATGTGGAGTGTTTGAAGGGAACTAAGGATAAGGATGGTTGGACATAGGAATAGGTGGAGCGTGAGGGTTTCCTAGATTGTGTCCTCCTCTCCATCCTTGTAGCCAAGGATGTTGGCATTGAGTAGACTAGTTTTTCCAACTTGGTGGGTTCCACTATTGTTGTTGTTGATAATAGGGTGGAACTTGGGATTGTAGATCTGGGTATGTGGGCTGATTCCTAGGCTGCCATGGACTCCTAGGTGCATAAGAAGACTCCCCAGGATCTCCACTCCTATAAATGGCTAATAAATCAGGCAAGGATGGACATTTCTCAGTTGAATGGTCTTCTATACAGAAGCCACAAACTAAAATGATATCTAATATGCATTCCCTTGAGGAATGCTTCCTTCTGCATCTTGCGCAATATATGTTCATTGTTGCATTCTCCTCCTCCTGTTTCTTTTTGAGTTTAAGGTTATCCAACTGGGAACCTATTGTGCTTACGATGTCTGTCTTGAAATTTTCTAGAAGGTTCTGTTGGCATAGGGTCAGACCCAGGGTTCAACGCTCAAGAACGCACCAACAAAACCCTAACTACCGGTCCTTTCGGCAACACCTGCGAAGAAGATGAAGTCTCACCCGAGGTAGAGGTAGGGGTGGTTGCAGAACTCAAATGTATGCAACCTTAGCTGGGACACTAATCGTTGATTATATATTTTGCAGGGCACTTAGCATATATCCTTCATCAATATTTAACCCATCTGGTACTTCGCGGATAACATAGAGCATCACAGTGAATACTTATACTAAATATGATTCAGTACTTAGCCACATAAATATAGGTTAGATTCAACAGATCAAGCACTAAGCATATTATATATCAGATCTAACATTCATTCATATATCATCAGCACAGAGCATAACTAGATCTACTTAATCACATCAAGCACTTAGCCAAGAAAGAGATAAAGACATTAGAGAGAAGCACAAATCACTATACACACAGTTACCATGGTTCACCCCCACCCTGGGGTTACATCCACAAAGTCTTGTTTATATTATCTCGGTCAAGTAGTTACATCACATAGCTTCAATGACCCTTACTTCGCACAGGACAGAAGATCTGCGTAGCTTGCTAGATCCTTCTTCCTTTCTCTTTAGCACAAGACTACAACAACTTGCACTTAGCTTTTCGGTCTCATGCACATAGCACTCTAAGATACATTAAATCACACAGATCCAATTACTAGCACTAAGCTTTCAGTTATACATCACATATATGTACTACGTTACTATCATACCTCTTCTCCCCTATTTACATTGCCTATTTATAGATTACAAAATGGGCCTAGGTGTGGGTAAACCCATGGGCCGACATCCCTTTCTTGTTACATCAACCCAAAACCCTAAAATGGACCCAAAAATAGGTCTTGATTCCTTAGTTTATGCTTTGTGTTGCGCTCCTTCCTTGGCAAGTTGTCGCAGTCCCAAAAGTGGTCAAATATGACCAAGTATTCTTCAAAACTTGGTCAAGGGCCAATAGGCCCCCAAAACTCACCTGTGACTTGTCCCAAGTCACTCAGGTCTGATCAATTCCACTTAAAACACCTCGATCTTGGCTCGAGCTTCTTCAACCTGATGCAGTGCGAAAGCCTCTTGTTCAATAAATTACTGGATTATTGTGTCATTGAGCGGTCCTTCTAGGCATTGTTCTGCAGTGATGACACCCTGTTCAAGCTCAACTCCCTGGATTTCAAGTTCAGCGAACAGTTGGCATGCCTTCTCTTGGAGTGATTGAAGTCGTTGAGAGACTTCCATCACTTTACTTTGCAATGTGTGTACTTGTTGTTGGGTTGTGCATTGTTCTACGCTTGTAGAACATCTGCATGCTACTTTTCTTCTTGGAGTTGTGGCTCCAATGTCTGCAATTCTAGATTCTCTACAAGGGTTTCATAAGTTTGGGCGCTTCTAGTGCTTAGATGCCTACATTCAAAATCCAAAGTTTTTAATCGGTCGAATGTGCTTTGAGCGATGGCCTCTCTTAGAGCTCTTATCTCTTGGGGTGTCTCAAGCACGGTGCAGATCTCCAGATCTGTGATGTGTTGTTGAAGTTGTTGAATTACTTCTTCCAGTTGGGTCACCTACTATGGGAGATGATCTTCCATCTTCACTTCTATGATCATCATAGAGTGCAATGCTTTGTGAACTCTTTCCTGTACTTCAAGTTGCTCTGCTAGCAACTGGTCCTTGCTTTGCTGTAGCTGTGCTTTTTCCTCCTCCCACTTTGCTTGTAAGGGAAGTTTCTCTTGTTCTTCCTTCCTCCATTGTTCTCCATGTACGCTCTGTTCTTGCGCCAAAGCCTGGGTGGCTTACGTTGTGTCTTCTTGAGCTCTTTGAAGGCGAGCTTCAACTTTCTTGGCGATATGGCATAACTATGTGGGCTCATCGCATGTTCCTAATATTTCCATTGTTAAGGGCATCGTAGAAACTGCTTGGTTGGACTAGAGTACCTGCTACACTTCTTTGAGTTTGCCCATGATCCGGCTAAATAGCTCCTCCTGCTTTTCTTCTTGCTTTTCTTTGAGCTCTAGTGAAACATCATTCAGTGCAGCAATTAAGAAGTCAAAATCATCTGGGGTAAGGGTATTTTTAGGCATGGTTCATGTGGCCTTAGCTTTCTTTCAGGATGAGGGATATGGTGGGGTAATATTTCTTTTCTTGGAGGGATCTTCCTTGTCCCCAGGCGGAGTAACCTCGCCTTTGCTCTGTTCAGCTTTTGTGCCCCCTAGTTCTTCATCATCACCTCCCTTCGCAGATGAGTGCGAAGCAGTCTTCGTGGATGTGCTATGGATATCTTAAACTTCCACATTCTTATTAGTCTTGCGCGGTCCAGGTGTATCTGGCATAGCTTCAGGGCTATCTATGTCAGACATCTCTGCGGGGTCTACTGCAACAAGGAGGTTTGCCAACCATTCCTTGGTAATCTCCTCCAATTCATCTTCTGTCAGCTTGTAATATGACTAAAGTTGTTGTTTCTTCTCATCTGCGTGCATTGTGATGTAGGTGAAGTGACGATCTGTGTTGAATTTCATCAAAGTTCTAAACCTATGAAGTGTGTTGGGTGTGATGTGTGGTGTAGATTGGATGGCATTCTTCAATTGAGTGTAGTAAGTGTGGAAGACGGCATTAGACTGCCACTATTTGTTCATTTCATTGGAGTACCACAACGTACAAAACTTCGCGGCCAATGGTTTGAAGGGTTTGATCTCCAGGAAAGTGGCTCCCTCGGGCAGTTCCAAGCAATGAAAGCGATGAGTATGAGAAACCAGCTAAAGTGGAACTCATACCCTTGGTCCTGCGCTTGTCTACAGTCAAGCTCTAGCGGATTTATAAGGTATTTTTCCCAGTTCATTTGTAGTCCCTCCGTGCACTTTTCTACAAGGTCAACTACAAATCTAGTCACCTGTGTAGGTCTATTTTTTCGGACTAACTTCCTTGCGATTAGCTAGAAACCAAAATGTACTGCTTCATTCTCAATGGAGGCTACCTTATAACCTTGCATGCCTTTCTCCAGATCTCCATATGTGTTTTTTATTCGTTGGGTGAGAGCACCATATGCGGTCTTTCCAGGGTAAAATTCCTGCAGATCAGGGCCCTGTATGCTTAGCCCAGTGATCTGATTGATCGGAATCAAATCCACAGTGATGTGGTAGTCCAACCATAGGTATTCTCTGTGGTAGCAGGATAGAAACAGTCTAACACATGCATTTACTTCCTGATTCCTCCCGAAATGTGGAATCTTCATCACATTGAGGAGGGTTCACTGTGCAAGGTTATGCATCAATTGTTATGGTACAATCTTGGGGTTCCTTCCTTTTGTAATAGTCAAGTACTTGTGCAGGGATAGCATACTGTATACCTTGCGATCTCCAAGGTTGAAATCACTAAATTTCAATGCGGTGAGCTTCTCTTGGTCAGCAAGAACTGCGCGCACCCCTTTTGGGAGGTACGCAGTGACTACATCATAGTTGAAGTCTCTAGGTACAGTGTCTCGATTCATTGTTCCACTTAGTGGTGGGATATATTTAGGCAATATTCTTGGGATCATCTTCACAGTGGAAAAGTCATTTCCGAGCTTCGATCGTATTTCCAAAGGTGGTCGGGATGGTCCTGCTCGAGCAGTGGAGGGGAAAGCTGGCAGTTCTCCCAAGGACGATGCTTGTACACCTGTAGACATTCTTCATTCTGACATGAATCTCTCAGTCATTAAATCAATTAGAACTTCTTCAACAATTTTCTCAGCAATGTTGAGCTTGTCCAACATACAAACTTGGGTCAAATGGCTTGGGTGCAAAAGGAATTCAGGGACTACAGTGAATAGTAAGGTAATGATCTCAAGGTAAGTAAATATTAGGGTTCACGCTCAAATTCTCAGTTAGCAAAAATTATTCTCGGTGCGTGGCATGATGGGTTAAGTAGGCAATCTTAGCAATGGTCTGCTTGCAATAGACATGGGGCCTTCATTAACTTTGTTCTATCTGTTCTGGTGCTATCCAACGGTCTAGTGGTAACCCATAACTTATTTTTGATCCATTTGGAGCGGTGATCAAACATGTATATCGGTTCCAATGGCTATATTGCTTCGTCATGGCTAAGTACTCTATGTCGTTGTTCCGATATCTTGACGAAGCTCCAATTCTGCAAATCTTCTTGTTGCGAAGTGTCCTCTAGAACCTCTTGTAACCTTATAGTATTAGCCCTTTTCTTTCTTAACTTCCTATCCTTCTTCCCCATGAGCTTCATCTCAGTAATTCTTTTACCATTATGATGTTTATCTTCTTTGGTCTTAGTTACTTCGCGTTGTTGAAAGTCTTTCCTAGGGTTCCTTGATAATACTACTTATGTATCAAAAATAGGTAACTCGATCTTCTACGAATTCTCAAGTGTTCTCTTAGCTTCGACATCGGAGTTGCTAATATTAAATATCTGTGATCTTCTCTTCTATTCTTCAATCAAGTGCACGATCCTTCTGGTCATAAAGTCTTTTAACTCTTGCCTCTTTTGTTCCAGAACTTTTTCTTCTTCTTTTTGTCTGGCTTGTTCCTTATCAATCCAAGGTTTTCCTATGAGCATGGTAAACGGGGCACTGTCTTCAACAAATTTAATGATCTCAAAGTATTCCTTTGTCGAAGTTCCATTGACAGTCATAGGTATTCAGGTGAGCCTTCCACATAGGTTTACTAGCTTTCCTCTGAAAAAACTTGTTTCTCCTAGAAAAGGGATCATGGCAGGCTTTCCTATATCTTCCCAAGTTCTTTCTGGCATAATGTTCACTTGTGTTTCTTCATCAAGAGTATAGTCAATGTCAAAGTCCCTTATTCTTGTTTCGATTTGCTCCTTTTCTTTGAATATCTCTGATATCCTAACATGTAGATGGTCATTCAAGGTATATTTAATCTGTAGCAATATCTTTTCTGATTCTTTCTGGGTTTCTGCTATAATCTTGGTCTTTTGATCTCCTTCAAGGTTTGCTTGCTCCATATTCATCTTCTCAAGCCTAACAATCATTCTAGGACAATCTAGTACTTCATGGTCCATAGCCTTACAATAGAAGAAACTAGGTCTTCTCCTAGGGCATTCCTTAGCAAGATGTCCCAGTCTTCTGCAACCATAACAAAGGGTTAATCCTTTTGTTCATTTATATGTTCCCCAACTCCTTATGTACTGCGCACCAGGATCATGGTGGTTAGCCTGCAAAAAACTCTTTCTAGGATCTTGCATCCACTTGTTAGTCCAGACATTCTTTCGATGCATAGGTATAACATATCTATCACTATACTTATCAAACCTATTTATATTGAACTTTCTTTCATCTATTAATGCCCTAGTTTTGAAGCTAGGACAAAATCTATCAAACATACCTAGATCCATGCTTTAGAAACAAAAAAATTTCACTTATCTTACTTCTACAGAGCACGAAGCTTTCAAATCTAAGAACTTTTGACTATTCTTACTGTTATCAAAGCACAAAGCTTATAGATCTTACCTCTTTTCTACAGATCTGACCTTTTTCCTTCAGAAATTTCCACTTTTACCTTTCTTAGAGCACAGATCGTTCAGATCTCGCTTCTTTTCTTCAGTATCAACATCTTATCTTGTAGATCTAGCTTCTTTCCTTCAGATATGGCCTTTCTTTCTCGGCACAAAGATTCACAAGTCGAGTAAAAATCTACACACTAGGGCAACAGATCTACACACAGAGATTTCTTTTGCACAGTTTTTTTTTCTTCCTCAGTTCCCAGCAATCACAGTTTCAGGTCCCAGCAACGGAACCATTTGTTGGCACAGGGGAAGACCCAGGGTTCAATTCATAAGAGCATGCTAACAAAACCCTAACTACCGACCCTTTCGACAACACCTGGAAAGTAGATGAACTCTCACCCAAGGTAGAGGCAGGGGTGGTTGCAGGACTCAGATTTCTACAACCTTAGCTAGGACACTGATATGTGATTATATCTTTTGCAAGGCACTTAGCATATATCCTTCATCAATATTTAACTCATCTAGTAATTCACAAATAACACAGAGCATCGCAATGAATACTTATGCTAAATATGATTCAGTACTTAGCCACATAAATATAGGTTAGATTCAACAGATCAAGCACTAAGCATCTTATATATCAGATCTAATGTTCATTCATGTATCATCAGCACAAAGCATAACTAGATCTACTTAATCACATCAAGCACTTAGCTAAGAAAGAGATAAACACATTAGAGTGAAGCACAAAGCACTATACACACAGTTACCGTGGTTCACCCCCACCCTAGGGCTACATCCACAAAGTCTTCTTTATATTATCTTGGTCAAGTAGTTACAACACAGAGCTTCAATGACCCTTACTTCGCACAGGATAGAAGATCTACGTAGCTCGCTAGATCCTTCTTCCTTTCTCTTCAACACAAAACTACAACAACTTGCACTTATCTTTCTGATCTCATGCACAGAGCACTCTAAGATACATCCGATCACACAAATCCAGTTACTAGCACTAAGCTTTCAGTTATACATCACATAGATGTACCACATTACTATCATACCTCTTCTCCCCTATTTACATTGCCTATTTATAGATTACAAAATGTACCTAGGTGTGGGTAAACCCATGGGCCAACATCCCTTTCCCATTACATCAACCCAAAACCCTAAAATAGACCCAAAAATAGGTCTTTCTTCCTTAATTTATGCTTCACGTTGCGCTCCTTCCTTGGCAAGCTGTCGCAGTCCCAAAAGTGGTCAAATATGACCAAGTATTCTTCAAAAGTTGGTTAAGGGCCAACAGGTTCCCTATCTCTACTCTTGTAATACCACTTGAACTAACTGGTTTTAAGCTTCTATTGTAAGGGTCCCGAACATTATTTCATGTTTTGGCTCTACTCCTTGAGTAGTTTTTACACATTTCACATATTTCAGCAAATGGGTTATGAGAAATATCACCTGATGCCATCAAGTTAAGCATCTCTAAATATTCTTCTGAAATTCCCTTAAGGAAAAGAGCCCTAACTGCATCCTCTGGGAGGTCATGGGATTTTGACTTCTGGGAGATATAACCAAATCTTTCCATATAGTCTTCAAGAGTCTTGTCTTCTAACTGTTGGACTTTAAAGATGTCATTACGAGACTCTTTGGTCTTGCAATAGTCTTGGTACTTCTTATGAAAGATGTCTTTCATGGATTCCCAAGACCTAATACTGGATTCTCCCAACCCCATGAACCATCTTAATGCAAAGTCTTTGAGGGTGGCAGGAAAGAGTTTTAATTTCTGGGCATCTTGCACATAGTTGTAGCTCCTGCACAAGATGTCAAATTCAAATAGGAAGGTGTTTGGATCTTCATTGTTTTTACCATAAAAGGTAGGCAGTGCTGAAAGAGGAATATTCTTCATGTTGACATTTGGAGTGGTGTCTAAAATCGGAAACCCGAAGGTAGTTTTGGTTTGGTTTCCAGTTTCTTCTTCCTCTCCATGTCTTACATTTTTATGGTCCTCCTGATCACCCATATTGGCTTGGTTTCCAAAAAGAGAGTACCTAAGTGGTTTTATCTTTGAAGAGAACAAAGTTTCTCTTTGATGAAAAGGTCTTCCTACTGATTGGATGTCTGGGACTCTACCCGAGCTGGTTGAGATTATCGGTGCCAAAGTTTCTGTGTCAATTTGAGAGATAATTACATTGGCTGAGCTACCAAACAAAAGATTCACCTGTTCAGGGTCTATGATATCTTCAAAATTAGGATTTCCTGATGGTGGTGTAAAAGCAAAAGTTGTATTGTTTGGTTCTGTAGAAGGCTCGAGTGGTCTTGCCTCCTATCCTAGTAGGATTGATGCTTCAATTTCTTGTTCTATAGTGCTCCCTGTGTTAGTCTTCTCAGAGACTATTTTAGCTCTTTGGGTTGAGCTAGCTCCTATTTTTTGGTATCGGTTTGTGGATTTTATAAGAGGAACATCTCTTCCCCCAAAGAGATTGGAAGGAACCTTGGTTGAAAGGTATGATTTTGATTTAATATATTTACCTTGTGGGTCTGTAGGCCTATTCATGAAAGAAAGAAAAAACAAAAAGAAAAAGCTACCATTTGATTCCTAGGTCTATTCATGAAAGAAAACAAAAAGAAAAACTACTATTGGGTTTGGGGAAACTTGCTATAGCAAATGCACAGGTTCTTACCTTTCGTCTTAAAGTTCCCCTGCCACCAAACTAATGCTAAGGTCTAGAAATGATCTAATTCCTAATCACTTCCTACCTTGAGACAACTCCCCGACAATGGCGCCAAAATGTTAGGTGATTTATATGTACTAAAAAAGACACTAAACTACCCTCAATTAAATTGTCAACCCGGGGTAAGTAAACTTAGAGTTGTAGCAAACTATATGCCAAAGGTAAAAGGATGGTAGGAGTATAATATAATTAATGAAAGCAGCTATCTAAGACTAATCTATTCAAGCAAACCTATCTAATGAGAAAACCCTACTAAGCAACTTGAAACTAGGTAACCTAAGTACTTTTGGGCCAACGACTGATGGATAGTTCCTAAGAAAGCAAGTAAAAACCCTATTCAAAGCAAACTATTTCATGATAATAAGCCAAGGTAAACTACTAAGCATACTAAGCAAATGATGAAAGCAAACTACTTTTAACTTGCCAACCTACATTCAATGAGAAACTACCCTATGAAAGCAATTAAATAAGCAAGTAAGCAAAAGCACCTATCTAACCTATTAAAGAAAATAGACAAGTAAGCAAAGACACCTGACTAACCTACTAAAGAAAAAGAGAAGTAAGCAAAGACAATTATCTATCCTACTAAAGCAAAGGGACAAGTAAGCAAAGACTTCTCATTGAACAACTATCTAGCCTAAGAGGCAAGTGGACTAAATGCCTAATGCAAAACTATTTCTGTTGCATGAAAGGAAATTTAAATGCTCAATGCAATGCATGAAAGTAAATCTAGTTTATTGAGAACAAGAAAGACTACCAACTAAACTTATGAAAACAAGAAACTATCTCTTCTAATCTATGAAAGCAAGAAACTATCTTTAATCTATGAAACACTCAAATGTAATGTTGGTGGTTGTGTGAATGCCTTCGGTGGTGACAGATGATATCTCGATGACACTTGATAACAAAGGACAGTTCTAATGGTATAAGCTCAATACTAACTTCAATGGCAAAATGAAAGGTGTGAAGTAAATAGTCCAATGAAAACTTAGCCATGATAAAAGTAATGTTAAATACCCTGCATATTCATGTATAAACCATCAACAACATAATGAGATTATCAATATTTAACTAAGAAATTTAATTTCATTTTAATCTATGAAAGGAAATTGCATAAAGGAAAACTATGTTATGTCTATTCTAATCATTCAAGCTATGATGAATTAAAAACATAAATTAAACTATGATATCAAGAAGTAAATTGACAATTACATTAACCAATAATGAAGAAAATGAAATCTATCTAAAACTGAAGTAAGAAAACTATAACTAAGAACGAGAATTAAATATATCCATCCATCAACATCCCTGTCAAAGAAAACCCAAATTAAAACTATGTTCTATTCTAATTAAAAATCTATTCTAAACTTGACTGTAAAATTGTAAAAGAAAGCAAGATTTAACATTTAACTACATATGAGGGTTAGTAAAGAGAGAGAGACTTTTTAATTGCACACGGAATTAGTAAAGAGAGTTGCAATCCTTTTCCTAGTCTATCAAATCAACACATACTATCACATATCATCATCTAACCTGCAAAAGAGAAGTAAAACAATGAGCTAGAGAAAACTAATTAATTAAATAAAAATATGTACATACAGGAAATAAGAAAGAGCAATTTATATTACGAAATGTGTAAATAAACATAAGAACAATCACCAGACTGTTGGTGGGCCCCCCAACAAGCCATGGCTACCTTCTACAAGCACAACACGAGTGAGATCGGAAGA
>CBVK0100692409.1:0-11143 GCA_900067695.1 Picea abies
TGTAGCCTGAGAAACTAGGGGTTTGGAGCCTCCTTCCAGTTGCAGCTGGAAAGCAAAGGAAGTTGGTGCTTCTAATGAATGTAATTCTTCAAGAGATATAATAATTTTTTTTGTGTGGTTTTCTCCCGATTTGGGTTTCCACATAAAACACTAGTGTACTGTGTATGTGTGTGATTGTTCATTTCTTATTTCTCATTATTGGATAATAATTCTACACTGATATAACACTTGGATTATTTGAAGAAAAAATATTATAATTACGCTATTACTGATTCACCCCCCCTCTCAGTAATTCAACAAGTAAAATGTTGAGTAAATAAATTTTTCTAGTTTTGTTGGGGTCCCTTTTCCTCCTCTTAAAGTCCAAAAAATCCCCAAAAAGTGGCTTCAACTAGTGGAATTTGGCTTGTTTTAACATCCCCACTCCAAACCCCTTGGAATATAGCCAAATTATCCTTTGGGTATTTTCATGTTCGCTTCTTTGTATCAATATAAAAATCTCATTAGAAATAAAGGATTTGTCAAAGAGTACCACTTTTATCTTCAAAAATCATTAGTTTACAAATTTCAGAGAATTGGTGAAGAATTGAGAAATGGCCCTCATTAGAAATTTTGTATCCCTCCTTACTACATATATACTTAGAAAATTTCATATCAATCTGGTTTATTATGCTAATGTTACTACCAAAATATGATTTTATCTCTAGACTTAGTTTTGTTTTTGCTTTTTAACATGGGATATTATCTGCATATGTAGCATCTACCGATAGGCTACCAATGTGGCACCTTGGGTACACATGGAACCTTGAGGGGGGGCCATGTCACCCCTCTAGACACCCTAGCCCTTCCCCATCATCCTCATTTTTTCTTCCTTATCTTTCCTTTCCCTTTTTCCTTTTACCGTTATGCTTCAATATAAAAAAAATATTACATTCGGGCTCCACTTGTACCGGATACCACATGAAACCATTTCATTATCCCATGCTATCAGTAGGGCTCATCCATTTGTTCCGCTTCCCAACATGCACCTTTCCCATCCCCAAACTAGATCCACATAGGGGATCCTTTACAGGCTACCAAGATACATCCAACTTAACCCACTCAAACTTGATTGGTGTTAGATCGAATGATGAAGGATGGGGGTAGATCACTGGTGGAGGTTGATATGAGACCTTGTTGTGCTAGGAATAACCAACATCATTTTTCTTGAATATTTACTTTTAAAGTCTCTCTCCAAGAAAATGGAGACTCCTAGTCTATTCTATAAAAAACTTCTTGGCTTGAAATTCCTCAATGTTTATCGTTTATTACTCCTCTCCCAATATGTCACTTTAATTTTTTTGGTTTGGTTGGAATTCCATATTTGTTCTTGATACAGAGGTAGATTTTGAGAATGTGTTTGGTCATCGAATAATTTGTTATAAACTCCTCTAATATGCACCAGAGGAGTTCCACTTAAGTGCTCTGGTGTTCATCGAAGAAATTCCTCCAAACCCCTCTGAAAAAACTATTCTACGATCACCAAAGTTCATACAAAATTATTCGGTCAAACTGAGGGAGTTCCATTTTTTTTATCTCCATTTACATTGGTGCACTTCCCACCAACACTTCCAGTGTACTTAGATGACTTGGAACAAAATCATCTGAAACTAAGTGGTAGTAGCTGACAGACTTTGAATCAATGCCTCTGGTATACACTGGAGACCTTCCCACAATGTCTTCCAGTGCACACTAGAGGGATTCCCACTAATGCCTCCAGTGTAGTCGAACACCTTTCTAGAAAATCCTTTGATGGATACATCCAAACTCCCCCGCTTGTATTTATTGCATGCAATGTTTATAAAAGGGGTGCTCCACCCATCCGTTTCATTGTTACAATCACCAAAGAGTAAATGAAGTGCCAAAGTAGTCATTGCAAGCTCAATAAATTTTCATCCTTATCCTATTTTCATTGTCCACGTGGTCACCCATCTAGGTATGCCTTAGACACATTTCTTCCCTCCAAATTTTTAGGGTTAGGGTTTTTATTTTCAAGGTTACATTTTGTGTCGAATAGACCTTTAAACCCTTGACCCTGCTATTAGTCTACTCTCTTGATTTCTACGACCTCTCTCCCATGTCACATCCTCCCATAACCTAACCATTTCTCTCCTTAGGGAGAGTATATACTTTGGCCTCTTTGATCAAGCTCCATGATGGACTGTGACCTTTACCCACAACCCTGGTGTGTCCTTTCCATTCCAATACTAAAGGAAACCCAAATCAATGCCTTAACCAATATTTTGTCCACTCTTGACTCAACACTGACCTACGCATGATGGCATATTGGCATTCACACTTTTGGAATGAGTCCCCCCCCCGTACAAACTAGTTCTATGATCTGTTCTAATCTGTTAGGTGCTTGGGGAACCCTTACCTCAACTCCACCACCACCAAAATGTAGCTATTCACCTCTCATGTATCTTCTACGAAACCATAAAATTCCAAATCCATTCACCCATCATAATGAGAATCAAACATTGGCCTTGGCCATATCCATTCAAACAAGTCTTGAAATCCTGACTAGTGAACATCTCCACACTTAGATAATTTTTCTTAGTGTTCCCATTGTATTACAGACAAGTTGGTAAAATCTGTTTCGATGTCCCTAAAGAACTTAGGATGAACCTCCCTGGTGATGATCGAATCATTTCACAAGATCCACTCCAGTTTAAACCAAAGGACTTCGTGTGACTTTCTCTAGTGTCACTGAAGAACTTTGTAGCGACCCCAACGATGTTCACTGGGGCAGTTTACGCCATTTACTCCAGTCCATTCAAGAATAATCAACAAGAACTCCTTCATTCTTCACCGAAGAAGTTAACATAAATTTTGATGGTTCTCCTTAGAGGATTTAAATTTGACTCCATGGGTTCATCAGAGTCCTTAATATGTTTGTTGTCGACCTTTAAATGGAAGACTTAACACAAACCACTCTGACATATACACTTACCCACCGACACACTTTACAAAAAATCACCTAGTGTGTTCAGTAGTATTTTCATAAAATCATCTGATGTAATCGACACACTTAATATAAACCTCTTTTTTATACATCGGAGTAGTTCCTATGAACTACTCTGATCTCAAGCTACTCACCACTAACCAGGATTAGCTAGTTTGTATTTTTCAATCACCCTCTCACTAAAGCTCAAATTTTTTTAATTCCTACCATAATACTATCATCTTCTGATGAATATCTCCCACCTAGCATCAACACGAGTGACTCCTCGAGTACTTCACATGGTTTAATTAGATAGATTTATTTCTTATGCATATATCTGATCATGATTGTTTCATTACTTGGTTTTTTCTTTGGTATAATTTCATTTATGCTTTGCAAATTTGGAAATGTCTGCAAATAAGAAGGTAACTAGATAATCACCTACCAAAGAGGCCTCGAGGAGTCGCCGCCAACATTAAGATGAACCCGACATCGTAGGAGTGATGTATGATGACACAACCAGATTCGTGGAAAAGGGAGAATATTTTCTCAAGTGGGGTGACATTTATCAAATGTTCAAGGAACATAATTTTGTTGTCGATGTTGAGGACCAAGACAAGCTTATAATTTTCAAGAACATTAGGAAATATGGGATAAACAGAGTAGCATCCCACACTGTGGTATTTACCTACTTCGATGCCATTTCCTGGATCCTTAAAAAAGTATACTTAGGAAACAAGTACATATGCAATGCTAGGGGAGATCCTATAGCTTCATTCCAACCCTTAGATCTACCAAAGTGCTATCATCTAGAGAAAGGAACCCAAAAGGTAGATGGTGAAATTCTTGGTGGGTTCAAGCATATGAACAAATATCTATGTTGCATCTGGTACAAACCATATAAGCAGTTTAATCTCAGACCAATTGGTGGATACCCTACAACCTTACTAAGGAAGCCATATCAATACATGGTGGCCATGCTATACATATTGTATAGAGAGACATATGACTCCAAATTTCCTCTCTCGTATATGCCCTTTATTCACTACTATGCAGACGAAGGATCATCGTTCAACTAGGCTGACATTCCATCAACAAATTTAGCACAAGTTGTCACAATAGTTATAGAATCCCAGCCCGAAACATTTCTGGACTTTTACATGTCTTCACATCTCTGAGATATCATGTGCGTAGCACATCAATACCTGAAGATGGATTTTGCATGACAACCAACATACCCAACCATCCACATCTACTACAAGGTACTATGGGAGCATAAACACAGGATAGAGTATCACAAGATATGTGATCATTTCCTAGCCCCATTGTACGAATTCATTTTCTGCACGCCATCCTTGTGTATGACCGATAAAGAATTAGATGTAATAAGGATAATCAAGGACTGGTACTTGCTGGAGCATCACACATATATCATAATATACAAAGCCATGATATCCCCACATCTCCTTCCTTGATTTGTACCAGACAAATTAGTTCTCTAGGAAGTGGCTTACCAGACAATGATCAATGGATTTAGGGAAATACTCTACCGGGATAAGAAATCTATATGGCCCTCACCCCCATTATGAATCGACACATACTCATTTTCAAACAAAAAGAAATCCCAAGATGAAGTGGATACACTTCTTTCTTACCACTTTGGAGAAGAGATATTTAGGAGGCACGACCCAAAAAATAAGGAACACTTCTCCAAGTATGGAGTACCCTTGGAAAACACTTCAACCACATGGAAAGAAGAGGAGGTACATTATGGCACCAGAACCTACGACAAAGTCATCGCCAAGAGATAGGGAAAACCCATAAAAAAAATCATTGATGAAGAAAAAGCATGTGAGGAGGCCAAGAAGAAATCATAAGAAGAGGAAACAATGAAGGCATCTGCTGCAACTACATATGTGCAATTAGAATCAATAGAAGAAGAAGATCCATAATAGAAAATAAGAGGAGAAAGAAAGAAAAGATGCACGAGAAAAAGGAAGATGCGGTAGAGAAGGAAATAAAAACCAATGAAGCCAAAGCTAAGGCTAAAGATGATGCAACAGTGACAAAAACTAAGCTAGAAGCCTCATAAAAATAAAATGGTAAAAGAGAAGAAAGGAAAGAAGTAGAGGCAATAACAACAATATAAGTAGCACAAAAAGTGGCAAGTGAAGTTGCAGAAAAGGAAACCGAGGAAGAGTGACATAAGAAAGATGAAGAAACAAGGAAAGATGATGCATCATTGATGGATACTAATATCCTAGAGAAATAAAAAATAGGTGCCGATGGTCATACCCAATTTAGTGGGATAAATATGGGGCTTTGTATCCCATTCAAACCAAGTAAGTTTCCCAATATGAATAATTTAACCTATGACAAGGCCACATGCAGGATCATATAAGAGAAAGTAAGGAAAGTATCAGGCACATGAGCTAATCCAATATCGGTCCTCATGCAGACCTTGATGATAGGAAACATCAATGATGATTAAGTCACTATAGCTTCCACTGGCACTGCACTTATTACAACAACAAAAGATAACGCCTGAAACTTATACCGCCAAAATCTAGAGAAGGACGCAAGAACCAAAGAGCTAGAGGAACAACTCAAACATGTGAAGATAGATGAGAGAAACCTACAAAGCTTCAAGGATAGTGCAAAAATTTTTAGGGATGAATTGGAAGAATCCATTGTATATATGTATGCATACCTGCATCTATTTCAACAGATAACAACCACTATTATAGAACAACTTAGTCAAGTGCAGGTAAAAAACACTTAGTTCAACACTATTTGGGAAGGCAGAAGTGATGTTGACAGATGGATGGAAGAGAATACAATGGACCAATAGATATTTCGTGCCCCTCAAGCATAGTCAAGAAGGTTGATCTCGCTTCACTAGATCTCTACCTACAAGCTAGGTAGAGAGCAAAAATAGAGACAACCAACTCAATGGAAATTTTTTCATGACTACACAAGGCAACACAAGACCTGACAAGAAAGTGTCATCTCCCTCCCCTAGAATAACTTGGAAAGACTCTCATAATGGAACAACTGATAGAAAAGGTACAACATATTACAAGTCATAGGAGAGAGGTAACCAACTCAACCTCTAAGGTGATGATAGACTTGATTGAACAACACCTCATTCAACCCACCAAAGTCCACACCATGATCTAGGCATTTATGGCCACCTTGGAAAAATATATGTAAACTCTCAACGACAACATGGCCATGCATGAAGCCACTCTCGAGGAGCTAACATACCACTAGATCATATCACTTTATGATCAGTTAGAGATATGGACTTCCTACATCTGAGATAAGAACACATAGAAAAGACATGAGAACAAATTTGGATTTGTTGTCAACTATATCTTATTTGTCTTTTTCAAACCACTTTCAACTTCATATTTTTCCTTACATCTCTCCAACATCTAGTAAGGGAAGTTGAAAGGTCTTTTGTAACTGATTCTTGAGGAATCCAAGAAGGAATTTTCAAGAGTTAGTAATAGTTGTATAAATAAATGAAGAGACCCATTTTGAAAGGGATTTTTGGCTCTCAAGCTTTGTAAACACTCGAGAGATTATTTTTAG
This sequence comes from Picea abies, assembly GCA_900067695.1. Taxonomy (NCBI): domain Eukaryota; kingdom Viridiplantae; phylum Streptophyta; class Pinopsida; order Pinales; family Pinaceae; genus Picea; species Picea abies. Next base: position 6,581 of record CBVK0100692409.1, read on the forward strand.
AGAAAATACTTGGTTAACTAATATTGAGAAGCGCTCAAGGCCAAATTTTGATGGAGAGAAAACTTATGTGTGTTGTTGTTTATTGTGAACTACTTCTAGAAGAATGCTTGCTATGTACATGGCTTGTAAAAACATGTTTTGCCTATAGACTTTTCTGATGCAGTTAATGTTACACTTACAATTTTGTTATTCTTTGTCATATTTAATGTATGAGCATATGAGTTGTTGATGTATGCAGAAACATGATCCAAATTTATAAATGGAATGAAATGAAATACAAATTTATAGAAAATAAAAACACAGAGATACAATAAAACTTGACTTCTATTAATAAAGAGAACCTACTGAAACTGTAAAAATGCAGACTGAAACAAACATGCTCGAATGGTGGAAGATTATCTCTGAGAAGAGATGTGATAGCTATGCTAATTCGCAACAAGATGAGTATAATGAGGCTCCTAATGCCTTTTTAACATAAACCATAAATGAGAAAACCCTAACCCCAGAAGATGAAACATCAAAAGGTTTGTGGTCCCTGATGGGGTAGTTGATATGTCAACTTCTCGAGGGAATAAATTTTGCATACGATCTCTGTTTGGGGCTCTCTATACACTGTTGGAAAGGTATAGTCGAGGAGTACATATTTCATTCGGCCTAACATCTACCTCTAGCTACATGCTAGGCGTTGCCGAGCGCAAAAAACGTCATTTAGGGCCTCAAAACGACCTCGGAAGTTTGGGACCCAAAACACTGTTAAAAAGTGCCAAAATGGAAACTGTCCTTTGCACCAACGGAATAGGTGGGTGGCCAAAGATATCCACTTGGATTAGTCCTCCCTCCTTAGGAGGCAATGATTTCCATTTCTTTGAGCGCCCCCATCATATGGGGAAAATTCTGCTAAACTTGGCCCCAGGTGAGCCACTCACCTTGGTGTAGGAGATGCCCTTCTCTGACAACCCGGTGAAGTTGGATCCTCTATTGGAAAGTTCCATTAATATTAATGTCCTTGATATGATCAATGGCTTCATGCTCCATGTAGTTAGGTTTGAGCTATGTCAATTTCAATTTCTTTGCGATCTCTGATGTGTCCAATAATGGTGGTAAGTATGGTCGAACGAGGTCCACATTGAACACTAGGTGCAGGCCAAGGAAGGGGGGAATACTTAGCTCAAAAAAATTGTCATCCACAACCTTGGTGATGGTTTAAGGTCCATAGAAAAGTGGACAAATATTCCTATGGGGTCCTGTAAGGCACTCTTTTTGCAAATGCAACAAGACCTTGTCTCCCACCTGAAAATTGTGCGACACTTGATGTTGATCATTGCACTGTTTGTACTTAGCATTGGATTTTTGTAAAATATCATTGACCTATTGTTGGATGTGTTGAATCCGTTAAATAAAATTGGTGTCTTTTTCAGTCTCAGATTGAGCATGGGATGATTCTTCCTATGTGGATGGAAGGGGCATCACGACATCAATGTGACCTAATGGTTGAAATCCCAACCCCACCTTAAAGAGATTGTGGTTGGTCGAGCTATGAAGGATCTATTGTAACCATGTTAAACATAGGGGATAATATCATCCCATGTGCATGGATATTTGGAGTTGTACATGCACAAGATATGCATGATCATTCTGTTGACGAACTCCTTCTGGCCATCAATTTGGGGGTGGAAGGCAGTGGATTTGGTGAGCTTGGTGTCCAATAGTGACCCGAGGATGGACTAGAATTTTCTTAGGAACATGATGTCCCAATATGATATGATGGTATGTGGTATCCTGAAGTGTACCCACACCCTTTCAAAGAAGATCCTGATAATGGCCTCTGCTGTGATATTCTTCTTGTAAGTTGTTAGGATGGCCATCTTAGAAAATCAATCAACCACAAAAAAAAAGTCATTTGCCTGCTCGGTTGAACAAAGGACCGACATGTAGTCCATCAAGATGATTCCCATGTCCTGTCGGGAGTAGGAAGAGGGCTGTACAGTCCTTTCTTCTTAGTGGCTAGTTTGGAAATGACACAAGCAATGTAGGACTTGATATTCCTATTGACATCCTGACACAATTTTGGCCAATAGAAATGATTTTGTAGTACTGCCACGGTATTTTCCATGCCAAAATGTCCTGCCCTCTAACTGTAGTGAGATTCACAAACAACTTCGCATGCTCTCTTGAAGGAACACAGAGGTGGCCCAGATGGTATAACAATCCATCCTAAATATGAAATTTGGTGACAGTTGTGCATGTGCCAACATCTGGTAAGTGGTAGAAAAGTTAGGTTCACTCTTATAGAGTTGGGGCCACTAAGATGCCTCATGGCCACAAGAGTGGAGCTGATGCAGGAGCATCACTCGATGTCATCAAGTGCCAGCCAACCAACACACATTCAATGGAGAGGAGAGGCGCAACCCTCTCACTTTCAAATTTCAAATTTGAAAATTGTATTAAATGTTGTAAGGCTGAAGAGCCAAAATCCATGCATGTGCGCAGGCTTTAGATAAAGTTTGCCTTAAATGGTTGTAAGGCTGAGATATAGATCTGATTCGGACTAGACAACCATTCAATGCAATTGAATGTAAATTAATGAGAGTTGGTGAGATGGAGGGAAGAGCTCGAGGATCCCCCTTTATGTTCTATCTAGGATTAGTCGGTAGAGAGGTAGATAGAACATAAGATAGAGAAAAGAGAAGGAGTCGAGACTCTATTGCAGTCCGAGCTCGAACACATTGTAATTAGACATTGATGTTAATACAAAGCATTTTTTCCTGTATATGTGTTTTCTATGTGTTTATGTGTCTTTTATGAATGTTGTGTCCATTCAATGTAATTGAATGTAAATTAATGAGAGTTGGTGAGGATGGATGGAAGAACTCAAGGAGCCCCTTTTGTAAAAAGATCCTTTGTATCTGTAGGAGTTAGTCGATAGAGAGGTAGATAAGAACAGAGAGAACAAAGAATAGGTGAGAGAAGAGAGGAGAGCCGAGACTCTGTTGTAGTCCGAGCTCGAACACATTGTAATCAGGCATTCTTTATTAATACAATGATAGTAGTTTTTCTTGCATGTTGTTGTTCATGTATTTGTGAGTTCATGAATGAACGTCTCTATGTGTTGATGATATGTTGTAGATGTATGTTAGATGTGCATTTGTAGGGATATATGTTGTAGATGTATGTTAGATGTGCATTTGTAGGGATAGATATATTTCCCTATCTATTGAGTTCTTTGATTTTCAGGTTTGGGTTCTTTGTGGTTGCATGCAAGAGTGCATGACAGAGTACTACGGTCTCTGAAAGCTAGTGGAAGGAGTGCACTTCTGAATTATGTGGAATTTCAGAAAAATATGTGCTAAGAGGGTGCACCAGAGGAAGTCATTAACTCAAGGAAGAATCCTCAGGGTTGTTGAACACCCTGAAGGAGAAACTGTGCAGAGGAGAGCACAAAGAGGAGAAGCAAAATTGTTGAGAATTCTGTAAAAGCTCTGCCAGGAGGGCATTGAGAAAATGCACAGGATGCATTGAGCCAGTGAATAGAATGCACTTCTAAATTCTATGGAATTTGGATAGAGTTGTGCTAGGAGGGCACACCAGAGGAAGTATTAGACCCAGGGAGAAACCTCAAGGTTGTTGAACACCTTGGAGGTAAGACTGTGCAGAGGAAGGCATATAGATAACATAATCACTGAGGGTTCTGTGGAAACTTTTCCAAGAGGGCATTGAGTAGTTGCATAGAGTGCACAGAAGGACTCTTTTCGAGTTCTGTTGGAAAGAGAAGTGTCAAGGAGAGACACTCATAGATTTATTGAATTCTATGTTAAGCTCAGCAAGGAGGGATCGAGTAGAAGTTCATTAGGAGGACACCATATTTTCCTTTAAGAAAACAGAAGGGTGAGTCCCTTAGAGGCTCGGGTAAATAAAGCTCAGGACAGAAAGCACAGTTGTGTGCAGGGACCTTGCAAGGAGTGCAGAGGTTGTGAAACCTTTTGAGGTTTTTAGAGTGAACAAATCTCAGGAGGGATAATGTTCCTAGAACACAGGTGATATCCAAAGTAATTGAGCTTGCAGAGGAAGTAAAGGTTGAGGCCTTTGAAACATCAAAAAGTATCCCAAGGGGAGAGAGGAAGTTCTCAAGCTCAGGAGGGAGCACAACTGCCATTAGATCAGCTGGAGAGACGAGATTTGGGTCATTGAAGCCTACGTTTAGACGTACGCAGGAAAGCACACAAGGAAGAGAAATAGATCCGGGCCATCAAATCTAGTGCAAAGGACCGATAGCCATCGGATCCGGAGGAAGGCACATAAAATTTAACCTTTGGGAGGTCGCGTAGGACAAGAGCTGAAAAACAGACGACGGAACACTTCGTGGAAAAGTGCCAAAAATCCTATGGACCGTCGGATCTCACAGATCTGTGAGAAGGTTAATGCTGAATGTCTTTTCGGCATTTCGACATTTCAGGGTTCGACATTTCGGAAATCTCGATGACAAGTGTTGGGACTTAGAAATGTCGCATTTTCATCCACCTTTCCCTTCACTATTCCTTACATTTCATCGCCCTATTAAACCTT
>CBVK0100692410.1:0-11143 GCA_900067695.1 Picea abies
CTCTTCCGATCTCACCATTCCATCTAATCCAAACTTTTTTTTTCCAAATATATAGGTAAAGTAATAAATTGTTATTTCATCTTATAAAATTTGGAAAATATATCCGAGTATTATCAAAATTCATTTTTTTTTAAAAATAAAATGATAAAGTTGAAATTTTTTTAGTGTATATTTTAAAATATATATATTTTTTAATTTAATTTTTTTATTAATTATCTTTTTAATTAATAAGAAGGTGGAAAACAAAAATAGCTCCTTGAACTATAGGATCATTATAATTAATAATGGAAAAAAAGACTAACAATAATTAGATAGTGAAGGAAAAAATGGGCCACTTAATTTCTCTTAAGATTATAGTAGAGCGAGGTGGCAGGAGCGTGAGGGGTTATCCTTAGCCCAAAAGGAAACACAAAGCTCTCATTCTACTGGAATATAGGGATCACCACAAACAACCAAGACAAAGCTTATGCATTGCCCCAAGGCCTCCTTTTGGCTAAGGCAAGGGGAATCCACTCCCTATGCATCATTGGAGACTCTAAATTCAATGTTAATCATGTTAGATTGAGATCATAGCCCTTCAACAGTCATCTCAAAGAAATATTCTAGCGAATTTAGATTGAAATACATGCTTTCTCGAGTACCAACCCCTTCCATGTCTTAAGACACAACAACAAGGAAGTTGATGAGCAAGCAAATCTCCCTATAAATAAATTCATGGGATTACTAAACATTAACAACCAGATCACTACCTAACATATCCCATGAATCTAACTCCATTAATATTAATTTTAAATTCTTCAATGGGTGGGTCTCTAACTCCACTTCCCCTCCCCAAATTCAAGTTTTGGCACACCCCAACCTCTCCTCGATTTGATTTCCCCCTCGCCTCCTTGTCTCATCAAATCTATTGGCACATGACAACTCCTCCCTATCTCCTCTCGCATGCCTTGATTTTCTTACCCCCCTCCTCATTCATTCCCTCCCTGTGTGAATTGCTTTCCATCCTCCCTGCTTCGACATCTATTACCCACACCTATACTACAATGATCTTGTTTGTTCTAGATCCTTCATCACCCTCGTACAATGTTTCCATTTCTAGCAGTAATGTCGTTATCAGCTCAATATGACTTAATCTTGTTGGCTAGTGCGTATGTTCTTGATGTCCTTGATGTATGCATGATGGCTAAAAGTGAAAGGTCCTGCCAATCTCTAGGGGGTTCACTTATGTCTCAGGTATACAACGACACCTCACTAGTTTCTTGCTCACTCAATTTTCCTCCCTCTTGCATGTATGTCTGGTTTGCATCCACCTTCAGTTCGTGGAACATTATCTCTCTCAACCATCACTCAACGTCTTCAAAAATGCATAGAGAAAATCATCATGGTTTGATGGGAAGTAGAGAGGTCACAATGGAAGACCACAATGACTTGGTTACCACGGTTCAATCACTTGAGATACAACTTAGAGGAATCTCAAGTCAAGCCCTCTCAATCATGGAAATCATAGTGCAACACCGCCAAGACCAACAATGAATTCAAGACAAATGTGAAGTACTCAGACAACAAATTGAAGACCTTAGGATGCTTCTCAACCCTGTCTCTCCAACAATCTCAATTTCGACTCCATTAGATGTAGAATCAACCTCAGGATCTCGACAACAAATTCCAGACTTGAACGCCTCATTGCAGTATGCCAGAAATGAAGAACCAGAAGACTAGGACCCTCTCAATCCTCCATACATATATATGCAATGTATTTTTGTTTATATTTTAGGCCTTTTTAGCAAAGTATATATAGTCAAGTTCAATGTAATTAAGCACGAGACAAGGAATGTAGTAACTTAAAAAAATTCTAGCATAAATTTTGTGTATCATATGGAAAGGAACTTGGAATTTTGGAAAACTCTACCATGCGACATAATCTCTCTACATCTAACAAATACAATTTTCATGTTTCTTTGAAAAAAAAAAAAAGCATTATAGTAGAGGAATGTCGAGATAATAAAAACAATCTTATATGGTCTTCATTAACTTTACGAAAGATTTTGATATAGTACTTAGAGATAAACTTTGGAATCAGTAAAAATAGTTACCGCTAAGTTTATGAACAATAAGGGTTGGTAAAAAAAAATTAATTGTAATATAAGGGTTAATAAAGGTTACCCCTTTTCCTTTGCCCTTTTTGACATTTACATTGTCAAACTAGGGGCTTGTTTGGAAAAATTAGGTTGCATTGGCACTACTTTTGTTGGAATAGTCATCATCCTTCTTTAAGTTGATGATAATGTTCTTCTAGTGATATTTTTGTCTGATCTCAAGAATGAATTCTCAAAGATATGATAATCAAATCCATAAATATTGCATGCACTAATGTCATGTATGACAATAACAACTTAGAGGAAGTTAACTCATAGATATATCTTTGATCCGGATTTATGCAGGAATGCAACAAAATACACAAATAACCATGAATACAAAGATGCAGCGAAAATAACATTTCATTTCATTAATATCCAAGAACTGAAATTTGTTTACAGACATAATAGAAATAAACTAGCTAGGGCGCTGGTAGCTTATCTCTAAGAAGAGATGTGGCGGATACATGCCTCTGAACTATGTTTTTCCAATGAGTCTTGAAGGCATATCTATTATTGAGAAATAGTGGAAACCCTAAACATCCAAAAAACCTAACCCTAGGAGATGAAACACCAAAATATGGGCCCCGTTGGGGTAAATTGGTACATCAATTTCCCGGGGTCATAACTTTGGCGCATATGATACATCGTTAGAAATATCTATTTGATGACTACAATTGTTGGTAGAAAATGTCACAAGGATAGATTTCAAATGATAGATGCCCAAAAAATGTCATTTAGGGCCTCAAAATGGCTCCGGAAGTTCAGGACCCGAAAACTGCCAAAAATAGTAAATTGTGCTACAATTAAGGAAACTGAAAAACTGAAAGAAACAATGGTGGGGGTCCAAGTGAAATAGGAGGGTGGCCACCAATATCCACCTGGATCATTCCTCCCCCCTTAGGAATCAATGGTCTCCATTACGTTGAGTTCCTCCATGAGATGAGAAAACTTCTGCTGAACTTTGTCCTTGGTGAGCCACTTGCCCTAGTGAAGGAGTTGGCCTGCTTTGACAACTTGATATAGTTGGATCCTCTGCTGGCGGGTTTTATTGATTTGTGTGTCCATAATCCGATCAATTGTGGCTTGTTCCATGTAGTTTGGGTTTAACTCTGTTGGTGTGAGTTGTTCTGCCATGTCGGATGTGTCCAATAGAGGTGGAGAGTAAGGCCTAAGGAGGTCCACATTGAACACTGGGTGCAGACCAAGGAATGGTGGGATACTGAGCTCAAAGGCATTGTCCCCTAAAACCTTGGTGATGGTGTATGGCCCATATCAGAGCGGGCGAAGCTTGCAGTGGGGTCCAGTGAAGCGCTCCTTCTACAAATGTAGCCACACTTTATCTCCCACCTAGAACTTGTGTTGCACCCGATGTTGATCATGTCGTTTCTTGTAGTTAGCATTGGCTTTGTCCAATATGTCATGAACCTGTTGGAAAATGTGTTGAATGAGCTCAATGAAGTTTTTCACCTAGGCAACTTCAGACTGGACATGAGCTAAATCAATGTGAGTAGCTGCATATGGCATGGCTACGTCAATGGGACATAATGGCTGGAATCCCAAGCCCACCTGAAAGGATTTGTGGTCGGTTGAGTTGTGGAGGGTCCGGTTATAGCTATGTTGTACATAAGAGAGGCTCTCATCCCATGTGCGTGGATGCTTTGAGTTGTACATGCAAAAAATGTGTACGATCATCCTACCGACGACCTCTGTCTGGCCATCAGTTTGGGGATGGAAAGCTGTGGACTTGGTGAGCTTGGTGTCCAACATTGACCAGAGGCTAGACCAAAATGTACTGAGGAACCTTTTGTACCAATATGAGATGATAGACTTTGGGATCCCAAAGTGTACCCACACTCATTCAAAGAAGAGTTTAGCAGTGGCTTCTATTGTGATACTCTTCTTGCAGGCCACCATAATGGCCATCTTCGAGAATCTGTCGACGACCACGAAAACAAATTTGTTGCCATTCTTAGTAGAAGGAAGGCCCGACATGTAATCCATGGAGATGGAATCCCAAGGTCGACTAGGGGTAGGTAGCAGAGTATAGAAGCCTTGCTTCTTGATGGTCGGTTTGGAAATGGCACAAGTAGTGCAGGATCTAATGTACTTCATGACATCCTGTTAAAGGTTTGGCCAATAGAAATACTTTTGCAGTACTGCCACTGTTTTCTCGACCCCGAAATTCCTGGCGACCCGACTATAGTGTGCTTCCCAAATCATCTTGGCACACTCGCTTGAAGGAACACAAAGGTTTCCTAGGTGACATAGTAGGTGGCCAAAATTCGGATCGCTCTTGTAGAGAAGCGACCAATCAGAAGTCTCGTGACCACAAGAGTTGAGCATGGTGGTTATCGCCACGATCGGTTGTCCACTGAGGCAGTATGCAACATTATTGGTGCTACCCTTATTGTACTTGATGTTCAAATGAAACTGTTGTAGATATGTGGACCACTTCTGATGGCGATTGTTCTGCAACTTCCCTTGTGTCTGTATGAACTGCAGGGGTCGGTGGTCTATGTGGATGATCGTTTCCTTCCCCAAAATATAATGTTTCCACTGTCGGAAAGCATGCACAATGGAATATATTTCTTTGTCATAAGTGGGATACTTTCGGACTGTGTCAGACAATGTCACACTGTGATATGCCACTAGATGCCCCTATTGAGTAAGAACTGCCCCAATAGCATAGTCAGAGGCATCTGTCTCGATCTCAAATGGTTGTTGGAAGTTTGGTAATGTGAGAACTGGGGTGCAACAGAGGTGATGTTTCGATTTTGCAAACGCCTTCTGTTGAGATTCTGACCAAAATAATTTTTCTTTCGGTCCTCCCTTGGTGACTTGACTCAATGGACAAGTGATATGAGATAATCCCAACACAAACCTGCGGTAGAAATTAGCAAGACCCAGAAAGCTGCGAAGCTCTGTTAGAGTGGTCAGGGCTGGCCAATAACAGATGACTTGAATCTTGGTTGGATCCACATGCAGCCCACACTCATCAATAATGTATCCCAGATACTGAACCCGGGTCATGCCAAAAGTGCACTTCTCCAAATTGGCACACAACTTGTGTTTCCATAGTGTTTGGAGGACTTGTCGAATGTGGTGGAGGTGCTCTTCCCAAGTCTGGATGAAGATCAGGATGTCATCCAAGTACACTACTACAAATGAGTTGGTGAATGGCTGCAAGATGTCATCCATCAACCTCATGAAGGTTGTGGGACCATTCATCAACCCAAAAGGCATAACCAACCATTCAAAAAGGCCCTCCTTGGCTTTGAAGGCAGTCTTCCACACATTAGACAGTTCGATTGGTACCTGGTGATACTCGGACTTCAAGTCGATCTTGCTAAAATATTTCACCCTTTTGAGTTGGTCCAAAAGGTCATCAATCTGTGGGATTGGGTACCTATTCCAGACGGTGATCTTATTCAGTGCCCGATAGTCAATACAAAGTCTCCAAGTCCCATCCTTCTTCTGCACCAACATGATTGGGCTCCCATAGGGCGATGGACTTGGATGGATGTGACCTTTCTATAGCAGCTCTTGAATCTGTTGCTTGATTTCATCATTCTCCAGAACAGAGCATTGATAGATAGGTCCATTGGGAAGCGATGCACCTGGGGTCATATCGATGGGGTGCTTGACCTAACAGTGAAGAGGCACCCCTGCAGGTGAGGTGAATATGTCCCGATACTCCTCCACGACCTTGTCCATTCATTGTTGTCGTGCAGAGGAGCCCTATTTGGAGGTTGTGGTCACAGTCTTCTTCTTTCCCTAAGGGTAGATCATCAAGAAAACAAATTTCTCGGTTTTGGAAATGAGCTTACTGCATTGTTTTGCAGTAACCAAAGAGATAGCGACAGGAGGTGGTACCTCTGGTATCCTGTACAACTTATTTCCCAAGGCAACAATAATAGCGCAAGGTCCAGACTCATACATAACATGTCGCTTCCACAAGTATGGTTGGCCTAATAATACATCACAAACATCAAGGGGAGAAATGTCACATAATACCTCATTGGTGAAGGGCTTGATGTTGTAGGGAAGGCGACATTGTTGGTTGATGTGGAGATCCCATCCTTGGTGAAGCCACCTGATGGTGTATGGTTGTGGGTGCGCTGTGGTCGGCAAGCCCAACCGCTTCATGAACTCTATTGAAATGAGGTTCTTTTGGCTCCTGCTGTCGACGATGAACTATAGCAGGGACCCCTTTACCCACATCTGGAGTGGAAGAGACGCTCCTTCTCCTCTGGATCTTCCGATTCTTCCTTTTGGATCTTCGTGGTGGAAACAATGGTGTTGGGCTCCACATTGATAATCTGCTTCCCTCTATCATTCCCCTTCTCAGGTTCTGATTCAGTGTCAGAGCATGCATCTAATTCAAAATCTCTCATCTCGGCCACTAGTGACTATTTGGCCTGACACTCACTTGTGTTGTGAGTGGAGCTCTTATGGAACTCACACCAATTTCCTGTGTCCTTCTTCAGCTTCATGGTGTTGTTCTTTGCTTGCAGATTTGGTAGGTTGTCTTGAGCCGCTATGCCTTGGATTTGTCCTTTGTTCTACGGTTTAGGGCCCCTTTCACTTGCTTTTGATTCGTAGATCCAAAGTCTCACTTCTTCTGTTTGAATTTCTGCTCAATCTTGGCAGCATACTGGTATGTTGTACCAAGTGAGGAGATGTCTAGGAACTCCATTTCCTCCTGGATGTATATGTGTAGATAATTGCGGTTCTTCAACACCAAATGTTTTTCCGAATCTTTGATACCCAACTTTGTGCGCAGGGTATGGAATATATTCGTCAGCTCATGCACATCTTGATCCCTTTACTGCTGCAACGTAGTCCACTGTATGTACTTATCCTCATAGATCCCCACGGGATAATATTTTTCCTTGATGGTGTCTCAGAAAGAATTCCAAGTGGGTACGACTGAGAACAGGGAGGGTTCCTCCTCATCCTTTTTCTCACAGTAGGTTTCCCACTAGTCCTTGACATGGGGGGCGACTTTGAGCAGTGAAAAAATAATCTTCTCCCGGTCGGAAAAGTCATGAACCGAGAAATATCCTTCTAATAGATTCAAACATCTATCTACGACGTCTGCATCTATTTGACCATGAAATATGGGAATGTCAAATTTTACTTGTACCTTAAAAGGGGTTGCGCCTCCAGAGTGGTTGTTGGATGCAAATGCACCGCTAGTGGGCAATCGTTGCAGGATCTGGGTGAAGTTATCCATCATCGAATTCATTTGTTTTTCAAGGGCCTCCTCGAGCAATATTTTGATAGGATCTCTTGCTCCCTCGTCTTTCTTTTCATCCCCCATGGGCGACCGTCAGGGTTTGCGAGGCTGATCTTGCAAAGGTTCAACCACATCAAGCCCTAACTCCTTATACCTCGACCTCGTTGGAGACATGCAAAAAAGGATCGAGGATGAGAAGACCGCTCTGATACCACTGATCCAAATTTATGCAAGAACACAACTGAATACAAAAATAACCATGAATACAAAGATGGAGTGGAAATAACACTTCATTTCATTAATATCCAAGAACTGAAATTTGTTTACAGACATAATAGAAATAAACTAGCTAGGGCGTTGGTAGCTTAACTAGCTAGGGCGTTGGTAGCTTATCTCTGAGAAGAGATGTGGTGGCTATAGGCCTCTGAAATCTATTTTTCCAATGAGGCTCGAAGGCGTATCTATTATTTAGAAACAGTGGAAACCCTAAACATCCAAAAACATAACCCTAGGAGATGAAACACCAAAATATGGGCCTCGTCGGGGTAAATTGGTACATCAATTTCCCGGGGTTGTAACTTTGGCATACTTTCTCTGTTTGATGCATATGATACATCATTAGAAATATCTATTTGAGGAATACAATTAGTGTCTGAAAATATCAATGAAATATTTTTGGATCGGTAGATGCCAAAAAAACGTCATTAGGGCCTCAAAACAACTCTGGAAGTTTAGGACCCAAAAAACTGCCAAAAATAGTAATTTGTGCTACAATTAAGGAAACTGAAAAACTGAAAGAAACAATGGTGGGGGTCCAAGTGGAATAGGCGGGTGGCCACCAATATCCCCCTGGATCAATCTTGGAGTGGACCTTAATGAGAGGCTCAATTAGAACTATAACATTGAGAAATGAATCAATGGAGGATGGAAAGCCCATTTTGGTCTTGAGAACAAATATAAAACAATAGATTTCTGGTTATGATAAAAAAGTGATTATTCTTTAAGACTCTCGTTATTCCTATTATCTTATATGGATGTGAAGTTTGTGGTTGTAGTGTCTCAAGAGAATCTTGGTGGAAATCAAGTAAATCCAAAAGCATTTTATAATTTATAATCTTAAATTAAGGGAAATACACATTTTCTGATCCTTCTCTTAGAATTTAGTCTTTCACCCATTGAGAGTATGACTATGACTAGGTACCTAATGTATAAGCACAAGATAATTACCATGAATGACACGAGACTTCTTAGGATTGCTACAAGTGAAATAAAAAACAAGAGGGGATGGCATAAAAATTCTAACAATTGGAGAATATAAGAAAATGTCACTCTACATAATATTGATAAATTAAAAGCCCCCGAGGGGCAGCTCAATTGGCAAGTGCCGTGATATAGCGTGTTATGTACGATGAGGTTCCAAGTTCAAATCCCCCCGACTTACCCGTGCCTGCGGAAGGGGCATACGTATGGCACCTGGAGGTTATAGTGGTAGCGGTCGGAATCGACCCCGTGTCACGCGAGTACGAGACCGGCCCAGTTGCCGATTCTGCCAGCATAAAAAAATATATATATATTGATAAATTAAAAATACAATAACATCTAGATTTAAGGAGAAGTTATGGTGCAAGAAATAAGTAGAGGATAAGACAAAATTAAGGTATTATAAAGAAGTCATTCCTCCCAATTTAGAAGATCAAAATATCTTTATGTTGTAGCTAGCTTAAAGAAGAAAGTGAACATTACTAAAATAAAAATAAACTTGTAGGAGCTCATGAGCTCCATTGCCGTTGGAACAATCATAAAATGCAACATAATGAAAGAATTTGTCCTCTTTGTGATACTAGGAAGGTGGATGGTGAAAACCATTCTTTCTTATAGTGTCTTGCTTTTTTTTTTTCCACAGAAAAAATTCCTCAAATTATATTAATAATATAATTTTGTTCTCTGATCCAGAAGTTACAGATATTCGAGCTAGAAAATAGCCCTATGTTATGCTATGGGGTTACATACCTTACTTTGAAAGTAGCAGAGTATTGGTTGGCTGCCAAAGTAGATCAAAGACCACTATGTTGTGCTTAAAATGTTCTGAATTGCATTTAGGTTGAACTCTTCAGGAGGTAGGATCTAGAAGGCTAATGGAACTTGCTAAAAAGGAGATAGAGGAGGATAACTTAGAAATTTTTTAGGACAATGGTAGGGCCCTCATGGCCATCAACCCTTAGATTATATGATATGAATCCAGCTTTCTTTTTTAGCGCATCCTTAGAAAGAGAGTCTGGGACTTTGTTGTGTTCTCGGATTGTATGTTTGTAGGTGAGCTTAGTGAAAGTTGGAAGGAGATGTTTGATTCTATCCTTCCAGCTGAGAAGATCAGCTACCAGAAGAGTGATATTGTTATTAATCTAATCAATAATGATTTGAAAATCCCCATTCAGCAGAAGAGTGTCAATATGTAGCCTGGATGCCAAATAGAGGGTGGCCCATGCACCCAATAATCTGCCTAGGTGTTGGTGCCTTGACCGCAGTTGAATGTCCATCTGCAAAAGGTGTTGTGTGAGATGTGAATCAAACCGCTAACATCGCTCTGGAAATTATTCAGTTGTGAAGCTCCGTCAAACCATCCCATCGAAGTCAAGTCTAGATTGTGGGGAAAATGTATCGTTTTTTCCTTATGTTTACCAACATGGATCAAAGTCCAGGAGTAGTGAAGGCCCAATGTTTTATATGCAACTAAGTGGGTAGAAGGAGGCTTATTCTGAAAGATATAACGGTTTCTTTAGGTCCATATATTCCATCAGATCAAGGGGGGGAGAGTAATGTATAGGGGGGAAACTTTAATCAAATTCTCCAAACAATTGGCTAAAGAATAACCATCCCAAAGGAAGTTTATTTTGAGTGCTGACGAGATGTAATTCAAAACTGCTTGAGTAAAGTCACAGTGGATAAATATGTGGCGAACAGTTTCTTCTCCTTGTAGACATAGATGACAGACATTCATGTCGATTCTTTCTTTTTTCATGGGAACATCTTAGGTATTGATTTTATTATCAAGGGAAAGCCAAAAAAATAGTTTGATCTTGAGAGGTATGGACCAGGTCCAGAGCTTATTTTTCCAGCCACCTGTGTTACTTGGCCAGTGATGATGTGCAATTTTTGTATAGACATTACAAGCAGAAAGGAGGCCTGAGCGATCCCTTCCCATCCAAATCAATTGATCTTATGCATCATGGAGCTGGATACCTGTGCCAACAAGATGATGGAGAAAAATGTTCCATTCCAGTGAGAGTGTAGCGGGAAGAGCTAGCTCTTGATTGGAGAGCCAATAATTTGATGGAAATCCTGCTCGGGTAATCTCTGACGTGTGGAAGAGGAAGCAAATATGTTTTGTATTTAAAAAATGTATGAGTTGTGGGGATAGCAGAGAATGTTGTTCCATACCTGTTATTCGGTCCTTTCCAAGGAGAATGAGGCACCCCAAGCCCAGAAACCAACTAAGGAATTTGTGGATACAACGCACTGATTTTTTGAGATTCTTCCAGAAATTTGAAGCAGTTCTAGGCAGAGGTGTAGCTGAGTTGAGCCAAGAAACTGTAGTAGTGTGTGTTAAGTATTTGTATTTTAGGACAAAGTATAGGATCCTTTTCCGAGTTATGGCATGCCATAGAGTATTGTGTTAATGTTTATGCCATTATTGTGTTAATGTTTATGCCATTATTACAGTTATTTGCATTTCAATAGATAAGAGAAACATAAGAACAAGATCACT